>JABVXU010000375.1:0-53338 GCA_013365365.1 Cruorifilaria tuberocauda
CATCATCATCATCATCATCATCATCATCATCATCGTCGTCATCATCATCATCATCATCATCATCATCGTCGTCATCATCATCATCATCATCATCATCATCGTCATCTTTATCATTATTATTATCATTATCATCGTCATCGTCATCATCGTCATCATCACTATCATCATTATTATTATCATCATTATTATTATCATCATCATTATTATCATTATTATCATCATCATCATCATCGTTATCGTCATCGTCGTTATCGTCATTCCATTTCCG
Source organism: Cruorifilaria tuberocauda (assembly GCA_013365365.1). NCBI lineage: Eukaryota > Metazoa > Nematoda > Chromadorea > Rhabditida > Onchocercidae > Cruorifilaria > Cruorifilaria tuberocauda. The sequence continues at coordinate 269 of JABVXU010000375.1, forward strand.
GATGCACCAAGCAGTCCGTCCGTCCTCATCGATCCGAAAACAGGGCGTGAAAAGCTTCCTCGTAATCAACAGACGGAGGAGTTAGAAGTGTTCAGGCTTCTCCTGAAGGGAAGAGGGATTCTTCTCTCCTCTTCTTTCCTCTAACCTTCCCCGTTCTTTCTCTTTCTCCTCCTCCTCCTCCCTCTCAACTTTCCTCTCTTTCAAATAACATTCGAAAATACTGGTCATCATCGGTTAGGTTCTATCATCTTCCGTATTGGTCATCAGTTCGGTTCTATAATTTTCCGTATTGGTCATCAGTTCGGTTCTATAAATTTCCGTATTGGTCATCAGTTCGGTTCTATAATTTTCCGTATTGGTCATCAGTTCGGTTCTATAATTTTCCGTATTGGTCATCAGTTCGGTTCTATAAATTTCCGTATTGATCATCGGAATCATTCCTTTCAATTCTTTATAACAAACAATTGACAAAATTTAGTTGACAGATATTATCAAATCGATATCAGTTTGTTCGTTAATCATCGGTTCACACGTACAGTGCAAAGGAATATAGCGCTTATCAGCTTATCAGCTTTATCATCTAAATCAAAAAAAAAACATTCATTTTAATTTTTTGCTTAACAAAAATTAAATATTCGAAATTGAATTGATTTATTTTTTATTTTCTTATTTTTTGAATTGATTTATTTCATTAATTTAAATTAATATGTTAACATTACTTAAAAACAAACGTTCCATCCATTATCTAACATTACTTAAATGTGATTTAATTAAAAATTACAAGTACAATTGATCATATTAATAGAACTATTTACTTTTTCAATTTTCTTATCTCGAAATGATACGTGAGCAAATATGATATATTATTGTTCTGCTTATTATCAAACAGATAAATTGGTTGTTACTCATTTTAATGTATTCAGTTGCTTTGCTAAATTAGCATTTTCCGGAAATTGTCTTTAAGAATTTCCGGTTTTCCTCTATTTTGATCAAATAAATTACTATAAGTTTTTGATCATCAGTCGATCAGTGGGTTGATCCTAGTCTTCTTCTAATGACACAAATAATCGTATCGTTAAGAATTTTAATGAAAAATGCAAGAGTTTAGGTTAAATTTTGCAAGAGAACTAAAAAAATTACTTTTGAATGTATTTTTAATATTGAAATTATGCATGGAAGTCTGATATTTGATAAGATATGATAAGTTGCCTTAGGCATTTTGAAATGAAAAAGCTACGATAGGTTAGATATGCCTTAAACTATTGTAAATAAAATATTTGCATTATGCAATAAAATATTTACATTATTACATTATTACGTTATAAATTTTAACTATTATAGGTACGTTACACGTACGTCATACTTTTATCTTAGTGGTAATCTACGCACGAATGAGTAATAAACTTGAATAATCTGTTAGCATTACGGTAATACTTGTTTACTTCATCTATGATCCATACAAAATATCCTACTACTGTATTACCCTGAACCTTAAGTATTTCTGGAATTAAATTCAATTGATGAGCGAATCTTTACTAATTTTAGAATAACATCAATCGATAGAGCACTGAAAGAACTACTCCAAAAATTTTTTGATTGATCAGAAAATTATCAGAAAATTAAATTTGAAGTAATTGATATTATCTGTATATTGGGAATAGATAAAATTATTTTAATAATAAGTTAGTTTGATAAAATGATAACTTGTTAAGGTTTATTATAAATTTGATTAACTTAAAATGTAATTCATCCTTTTGTAACAATCAGTGTAGAATTAATGAAAATTTAAATGATAAAAATCTCTGAGAATTAATTCCTTGACTTTTTTCTAACAATTAAAAATTTATGCAATTATCTATAATTTAGTCAAACAAGGGAAAAACAATAATTTTAATTAAAGCAATCAGTAAATTATCTCTTCTAAAAGAAATTGTCATTTTTAATTTCTCTCATATTTCCATCATTTCTATATATCTTCAAAATATTCCATTCATTATCATTCCTTAACATCTATCTCCAGAAGTTTCAAGTAAAATTGGCTGTTAGAATTCAGTGGAAATTTCGTTAACTTTTTCAAGAGTTACAGAAAATTAAATGAAAAATTTTTGCAAAATATAATTTTTATCGGGAAATTAAAATCTTTTGCAAATTATAAATTTCTACCTCAAAAATATAGATGAATTTTCTGAACTCAAGAATTAAAGATACCAAATAATTTATAGTAAATAAAACTTAAGATGAAATAACTGTATCAAAAGGAAGTGTAATCTTGATAATTTGATAAATTATCAAAGTTTAATTTGTACCGCTATTTTTCTTTTTTTCTCATGATTTTACCACTTACCCTCCTACTTACTCTCTTATCTTGAACATTTCCATAGGAAGAAAAGAAATGAGAAAGTGGAAAGTAATAGTTGGGGAAAAAAAAATTAATAAAATTTAAATGATAAAAAGTGATATTACGATTGTTGGTAAAGTTATAGACTTTGATAAATAAACGAAATATCATTTGGGGATAATTATGATAAATTATCTATGACAAAAAGAGAAACGAATAATTGTGATGCGAGGAAAATTGAAACTAATTTGATATGGAGATATGCAAGTGAAATTTTGTTAATATTTATCTGGTAGTGATAAAATGGAAGAAAAAAAAAATACATCAAGTATGATTTGTGCAATGATACACTTGAAATAGCATGCTTTATTTTCACATTTCAAATTGATTAATTTTGTCAATAAATAATAATGAAAAATGTAATTTCAATAAATATTTACGTTTGAAATAAATCAAACTTTTAAACGACTACTAATTCACAAATTTATGCTTACTATCACAAATAATTCCACAAATAAAGAAATATCGATCTATCAATTTTTCATAATTTGATCACTGTTAACCTGAAATATATGCATGATGATGATGATGATGATGATGATGATTACAATGATAATGACTATGCTGATAAGTTATCATATTGATAAGCTAATAATGATGACAATGCTGATGATGATGATAATGATAATAATGATGATGATGATGATATGATAACAATGATTATGCTGACGAGTTATCATATTGATAAGCTGACAATGATGATGATGCTAATGATGATGATGATGATGATGACAATGATAACAATGATTATGCTGACGAGTTATCATACTGATAAGCTGACAATGATGATGATGATGATAATGTTGGTAAGTAATGATAATAGCATCAATGGCCAACATCATGTGATGATAGTAATAATGATAAGAATACTAATGAAGAGGATGTTTGATAATTTAACAATTTGATGGATAATTATCCATATATATTAGATATTTTATAAGAAAAATTTACGTGGAACAAATGAGGGATTTTATCATTTCTGGCCTGTTTGAACTTCAATAGTTCTTACATTTAATATTAAACAAATTACAATTAGCCATAGATGATAGATTCCCGATATTTGAAATGAATAATAGAACTTATCAAATTTATCCAGCTCATTAATTTTTCTCAAAATTGAAAACTCATTTCCATAATTTGATCATTTCTAATCTGAAATGTATACATGATGATGATAGTGATAACGATGATTATGCAATGATAATATTTTTGCTCCTGCTATGTTTCATGTTCGAAATATCAATACTCCTATTCAGTTATTCCAGTACTCTCTATCAATCGTAAAGTTATCATTCCCTCAATCCTTCCCTCATCTTCTTTACTCTTCCTATTTTCTTTACACTATTTCCTTATCATTTCTACTAATTAAAATCTTAATTTACCTTTTAAATCATAAATAGAAATATTATCTTTGATGGAAATTAGAAAATAAGAGATTGTATGAAAGTATGAAATAGGTTTTAGGTTGAATTTCTATGGTTTGCTTAATTTGAAAGCAAAAAAAGTTTTTTCATTCAATCAACACACTATTGAAAGGAAATATGATGATGAGAGAATGAAAAGAAAGAAAAAAAGAAAGAATTTCATTTCATAGAAATTTTAAAAGTGAATTTGTTTGTTTAAAAAACACTTCACGTCATCTTTTTAAATTCACTCTCGAGTTATCAAGTTTGTTATTTTCTTATCAATCTATTTTACAACCTGTCAAGTATTACTCGCTGTTTCACAAAATTCCTTATCAATACTTTTATCTTTTGATTTGTATGTGAAGGCTAATTAATATTAATATTTAAGTTTAATTAATAGTTAAGATTAATTAATATTTACGTCTATGTATGTACGTGTGTATGTATGTGCGTCTACCTGTCTGTGTTTTGATTTATTTGCACCATCAAATCTCAAACGAAATTTTAAAAATTAATTTTTTGTAATAAAAATTTTGTCTATCATTAATTGCTAATTAATATGAAAATTAATTAATGATAGAATTGTTTTCATGATTCTAATTTATATGACAAATGAAGATTGTCATAAATTTGAAGGTATTGTTAAGCTCTCAAAAAGTGAATCATTCGTTTCTTCTTCTTCCGGATTAAAATCCTTTAAAAATTCGGAATTATTTTTCAAAATGATTAATGAATAAAGCTTGATCCACTGATTGCTTTACTTAGCTTCTTCAATTACTAACATTTTTTTCGCATTTATTCCGGCAATCAACCATGTCAAATATTTATCAAGTAAATTCGAAATAATCTTCAATTAAAATACAATTCAATTGATTCGCCCGAAATGTACTTGAAATCATAAATCTGTCAAGTACTAGCAGTTAATACTTTTTGCAAATTATTATTACTAAATATTCTGCTAGCTATTTTGATGAGTCCCTACGATTAATTAAAATAAACCTTCCTGGAACTTTGAGCACCATCGATTCCTTCAATATAACATAAAACAAAATTTTTTTAATGCTCTAAAATTTATCAAAAATCGTATCAAATATCACAGTAAATCAATCAAGTTTGTTAAGGGAAAAAAAAGTAGGGACTAACTGAGATAGTGGACGAACCGTGAAAACTAATCCCAGACTTAAGGATTATTCGAAATACTTATTTATGACTCAAATAGCAATCTATTGATGATGAGAATTTTGATAAAAGCTTAAACAAACTAAACTTCGTTGATTCAAAATTTGTTTGATATTAAAAAATTCATTTCAAATTTCAGTTATTAAGACGAAATATAGCTGCATTTGATGTTGAAAGTTTGAAATCATTTCTTCTTTTTTTTGAGAATATTTCACATAATCTTTTTGTGTCCAAACATTTTGGTTAATAAATAAATTATAACACAAATTTCGGTGTATATCCAACTAGGCAAGGATAGATAGAGATGGATAAGATCAAAACGAAAGTTTGCCATTGAAAGGTTGAAAGGATGAAAAATATATGAGCATGCGTTGCAAAGGCTTTCGATGTAACATTTTCTCGGATAATTTTGTACTCCAATAGTGTCCCATTTTTTATCTTTTTCATTCAAATATATCACATTAGCAACTACATAAATAGCAGCGCTTTTAATTACGATATTAACGGTAATATTTCCGGAAACGCAAGGTAGCACAAAATATAAATCCTAAAAAATGAAAACACATGAGAGCTACGAATCTTGTACTCGAAACTTTTTCATAGGGATAAAAGAAAAATTGCGATTAAAAAATTAAAAAATTCTATTTGCACGAAAATGAGAATGAAAAACGACATGGTTTGTTTATAAAATTAAATAATGAAGTATTCAATATATTCAATATAATAAAATAATGTCCAATGCATCACTTGAAAGTATCCTTTTTGAAGATATTGCAACTAAGGTAGTCAAAAACGGCCGGATAATTACTTATTCCGTTGAACACCGTTCTTTGCCTACTGGTAAGTGAAGATCGAAGCATGAACATCAACTGCTGATGAAACAAATCAAATGGACAACCATGTTCTGTTGCCAATCGCACCTGTATGATAACCATTAATTTCAGCAACATTATAAAAATAAGTAGGAAAGATAATCGAAAATAACATAGCTATTACTAATATGCAAACTAAGACCCAATAAACTTATATGTTGAATGATCCCACTGATAGTTGCAAAATATCAAAAAGATGCATTAGAAGAAAATACAGAAAAAAAATTATACCCAATCCGCAACACATTGTTTCGGAGTGGAAGTGTAACCAGCGAACATAGCTGGATTGCCCAGCAAACCATCTGCTGACATGATACCTACAAAATAGTGAATATGACATACTGAATTCTGGTCTATTATAACTTTCTTAACGTGATGTTGAAAACAAAGAATTCATAAATATCAAGAAAATAATTCGTTATCTCTTGAAATTAACATAAGAAAGGAGCTAAATGAATTCAACGATGTACTTGTCAAATTAACAATAGGATGAAAAAAGGCATTAAAAAGATTAAAATTATTTCAAAACTGAGCTGTATTAACAGAAATTTCGAACTGAAGGAGTAAAATTTCGAATCTTGCTTGAATTATTTCAACATTTGAAAGTTATAAACACAAAATGGTACAGCATAAGTTTGTGGGGATACGGAAGAACCATTTACGAAATGATAGCATTTATGGAAACAGTTCTAAAAACTACCATCAGCTCCCGTATATTTCGCAACTTTAATTGCCTGTTCGTAGCTTTTGATATTTCCATTAGCAATTACAGGAATAGACAGAGTTGATTTTATCAATTTGATCATATCATAGTCTACAGGTTCTGATCGTTGTTCAGGTGTCCGTCCATGCACTGTTATAAATGAAACACCAGCTCTTTCTGCTTGACGACATGTTTCCAAAGTTAACTGGCTATTCGGTTTTAATCGAATTTTAATGGAAACCTAAGAAATTCAGTATATCATCTTGCATAGTAAAAGTTATTACTGTGAGTTATCGAAGAAATTTTCGGTAGATTAATTAACATTACAGTGAAGTCTGGTTTTGAAATTCTTCGACGTGTAGTCGCAATGATATCAGCAATTCGAATGGGATCTGCCAATAAACTGGAACCATATCCTTCTTTCATAACATTTCGTTGTGGACAACCACAGTTCAGATCAACACCTCGACAATATCTAAATGAATGTATTATATTAATTACAATGTCATCTTGTATAATTCAGTTTGGCCAACTATAAATGAAACATAGGCTAACTAAAGATATAATATGATACCTGCTCACAAACGTTGCTGCTGTAGAAAATTCTTCTGGTTCGTTGGTGGCAAATTGTACAATGGTTGGATTATCACCTGCATTAAATAACACCCTACAAAGTAGCTCACAGTAAATTAACTTTCGACTAGCAAACTAAATTTAGGAATCAAAAAATACCAAATAAAGGAGCAAACAGTATATAACTGAGTTATCTCAACCCAACTAACACTTCCTTATTTGATTAATTACTTCAATGTTCAAATATTATCTACTCCAGTAATTTCGAAATCATCAAAATGCGTGAAATGGACTATTACAATTGTCATAACAAACCTGGACAAGTAGTAAATTCTGCTGATCGACACTGTTCCGAGGCAATGAAATGTTTTGCATAAATCATGGGTGTAAAAGCAACATCCACTGCATAGAGTCGAACTAACATTCGAAAAGGTAGCCTACAAAAATAAACTGCTGCTTATCTAACAAACTTGATGATCCACATCTACGAATCTTACAACCATTATATTTATTTATCCTTCATTCTGGTTTCTTAATTTGATTTTGTTTATATATAACCAAGACCTGCTATAGGTAGAAACCAGATATTCGCCTCATCTAAAATTTGATAATTTCTCAAATTCATGATAATTTGATTTCATTTAACCAATCTCTTCTGTGTCTCTACTGTACAGATTTCATATACCATAAATCAATCAATAAAATTCTTTCCAATGAATTAATAGTGCTTCCATTAATAAGTGAATTAATAAGTTTCCATAAATACCTGTACATTTACAGTAATTATAAACTGAGAAAATACATAAAGAGGAAAAAAGAGCTTACTTGGAATACCGTACCATCGGTGCAGCAATAAATACAGGTAGATCATTATCAATACACATGTCCTTAGTAATATTTCTCTCCCCAATATTTTCTCCAATCAACAAATCGTATAATCGACTTCTCATTATTGCAATCACAGAATAGTCTGTATGAATGAAGCAAATATTAAAGCAATCAGGAAATTAACAGTAATTATTAAATCATTTCGAAATTCATTACATCAAATTTCAAAATATTCTCATATTAACTCATTATCCTTGATATCTACCCCAATAACTTAATTTGATTTTAAATTAATAGTTGAATTTTTATAGTGCTAGCTCTAATCTTCAAGACAACAGCTTGATCTATAAAGCAATCGATAGTTTATTTCACTACATCAACAGTTCATTTTTAGAAGCACGAATAACCGAATTCCTCAGTTAATACTTTAATGATAATAAAGTTTGATAATTTGAGAAAAACATCTGAAATGCATAGTTATAGTATTTTTATTTTTAATTTCAGATTTTATTTATAACTTCGAAAGTGAACTAAATAGGAACACTAAATTCCTAGGAAATTTTAGTATCCAATGCTTTAAATCAATTCTTAGTATTATCTCTAGGATCTCAATCATTTCTAAATATCTCAGGTCCGTAATCAATCTCGAAATATCCCGACACTTACATATATCGATGTGGGCATCAAGAATTTCGTCGAGCTGCGGGATTGAAAAATATCAAGAGATAACAGTTTTCATTACGTCTTGTTCAAAATGATAGATGATTAGTAGACCACGCCGTTGCAGTAAATCACTTCTCTGCATTAAAAAACTCCTAGAGTTGCGGGATGTGTCAGGGGTGGATGTTCTGGTGTATAAATTTTATTGAGTTGATGCGTATTTTTGACCGTCTTTAATTTGGCATGTTGCTCTTTCATTGTTAATTAATAAGAAAATATGTGCAGCAAAGTAAGATGGACACTAATGAAGACAATGACACCAACAAGACACCATTGTCGGAGTCAACGAAAGATTTGGTTGAAAGGAAATTGTTTTCGGTAAAGGATGAACCTGAAACGGATGAAAAAGAGACTATGGAAATGAAAATGAATCCTGATATAGATTCTATGGAAACTGACGAAAATGAGGAAGATATTGTTGAAGCACCTACCTCGAGTAGGTCTTTTTATTTATCTCTGTGGATATATATGTTCAGATAAATGGTCTTCTTCGTTTCATTATCAGTTACAACTGTACGAAATGACAAGCAGGTGTGAATACTATAATGGCAGTGCAGATTTATCAATTACTTGTATACACATGAAGTAGTATTTATGAATAGAATAGACTCATTCGTCGAACCTGAAGATATAATTCTGACTGCTTTTAACTCTATTCTGTTTGGCTGAGAAATATTTGGTTGAGTGAAATTGTATGGATTTTGTTCTTCAGGTAATAGCTTCAGTGTTGTGTCGCAATTCGAAAAGGATTCTTTCGAGCGTTTCAAAATGTTGCTGAAGAAAACAGAGAACTTTTCGCACTGTTTGAGTGCAGGAGATGTTGAAAGTGTTGATGGTAAAATTTGATTATAATGCATTGTAGTTATTATGCATTTCTTTTTGTTCCTGACGCAGATAATGTATTGCCATGTAAGTGATGTGAAATAATTTTGCATCTTGTTTAAAGTTAATTTTGATATGAGTTGTGGAAAATAAGCTGGTTTTGAGAATTTAGACTGATTTCCTTATTTTTTTTTGTTCGTTTCAAATACACTGAAGAGGAATAAAGATTTTTTTACCTATGTAAGTTATAAATATTAATGTAAATATTTTATGAATATTGAAGTGGATTCACCAAGCGGTATGGGAGCGAAAGGACGTCCTCGAAATCAATCTGAAGGTGATCATCGCCATCGTAAAACGGAGAAAGAAGAGGATGAAGAATTGATAAACCAAGTGAAAAAGAGCGAAACTCTAATCCGGTCAGTGTGAATTTCCTTTAAATTATTCTAATGCAAAAATTGCGTTCATCTGATTTGTTTATTTTATCATATATTAACATTATACGCTACTTATTGATTACTAATTGTTCTTACTTATAGATTTGAAAAAACTCCATTTTATATTGAAAATGGTGAAATGCGCGACTATCAAATACGAGGACTTAATTGGCTTATTTCGTTACAGCATAATGGTATCAATGGGATCCTCGCTGATGAAATGGTATATTCTGAATTATTTTTAAACTAAAAATCTAAGCTTGTTTTCTCTCTACTGCATTTTTTTAACCAATTTTTTCAATAAGTATCAAGATATGTAAAACCTTCTAGGGTTTGGGTAAGACACTGCAAACGGTTGCGGTGATAGGCTTCATGAAGCATTACAAAAATGCATCTGGACCACACTTGGTCATTGCCCCTAAATCAACACTACAAAATTGGATCAATGAGTTTGGGAAATGGTGCCCTTCATTGAAAGCCGTCGCACTTATTGGTATTGCTGAAGCACGAGTAAGTCTCAATTTTTTCAATATTTTGTTTTTTATCTTTTGTTTATTATTTGTTATAGTTTGTTTCTTTAATATTATTTAATTTATTGCTTTCATCCAATTATTTCATATTGTAGAATTTCGTAATTGTTTTTTAGGCGGATTTAATACGTAACGAAATTTTACCTGGAAAATGGGATGTTTTGGTGACATCGTATGAGATGGTTTTAAAGGAGAAATCATTATTGAGAAAATATCCATGGCAGTATCTTGTCATTGACGAAGCACATCGTATAAAAAATGAACATTCGAAGGTAATGTTGTATCCAGACATCCAAACCCTTTTCTCTTCTTTATTATAGGTCAATGATTTTTTTTTAGTTTTGCGTACTTTGTATATTTCTGATTTCCAAAGCAATTCACTTCTTTGCAGTACACTGAAGTAGGTGTTGTTATTTTCATTAAATTTTTTCATAAAATGAAGTGTCCTGTTAGATTCTGAAGACTTTCAAAATTGTTTGTTTCAGTTATCAGAGATTGTCCGTGAATTCAAATCAAAACATCGTCTGCTAATCACTGGAACACCTTTACAAAATAATTTGCATGAGTTATGGGCGTTACTCAATTTCTTGTTACCGGACATGTTTGCACTTGCGTCTGATTTCGATTCTTGGTTTACAACGAATGATATGATGGGCAACCAGGATCTTGTTGCACGTTTACATAAAGTAATCCCTTTTTCATTATTATATTGGCATATATTAGACCAACACATCTTTTCTAGCTTTATTCTTTATAATGAAATTCAAGTTGTTGATTTTTCTTTCAGAAAGAGCATCATAAAATTTATTACATTGGGCACATTTTATTTAGGTTTTGAAACCGTTTTTGCTAAGACGTTTGAAGTCGGATGTCGAAAAAACTCTTCTTCCGAAGAAAGAGGTTAAGATCTATGTGGGTTTGTCAAAGATGCAGAGAGAATGGTAATTTTTCATTTCCCAAGCCGTTACAATCTAGTAGAAGTAGAATATAAGATTGTATAGTTGTACGTTTTTACTATATTTATGTATTTATCTGTTGTAGCAATTGAAAATTTGTGAGAAATATTAAGATGGCTACAATGTTAGTTTGTGCAATCGGTAAAAATATTCGGATTTTATTTCCAAAGTGTTATAGGTATACCAAGATCTTGATGAAAGATATCGATGTCGTTAATGGTGCCGGCAAACTGGAAAAGGTTAGTTTTTTGAAAAAAAATACACTAGCTCAAACGCGTGTTTCTCTTGCTCAAAATGTTGTTTTGGAATATACGAGTTAAAGTTAGCTTAAGGCAGTGGGGTATTTGGAAATTTCAAATTAGTGGTTAAAATTTTGACAAAAATGTAATATTTACAATCAAGTATTTAAAAATTGTCTTGTATTTTTAAGTTTTGAAATCTCTGTTTAATGAGAAACAGAGCTGAAAGTTTTGTTATTTCTTCAAAATGACTACAATTGTTTTTTGAGGCACGAATAATGAATATATTGATGCACTTGCGGAAATGTTGTAATCATCCATATTTGTTCGATGGAGCTGAACCGGGGCCACCATATACTACAGATCAACATCTTGTGGACAACTCGGGAAAAATGGTTCTTCTGGATAAATTGCTGGCAAAACTGAAAACACAAGGTTCTTTTGTTTTATAATAGTTTGAATTTAAATATAATGTAAATTAGCTTTGCTCGTATAAGCGCTAACTTTTTGCCGTTAGTTGCAATATTTCGAGTTACTCTTCAAGTATTTGAAACTTGAGATTCTTCAGGATCTCGTGTCTTGATATTTTCATCGATGTCTCGAATGTTAGATTTATTAGAAGATTATTGCTGGTGGCGTGGTTATCGTTACTGCCGCTTGGATGGGCAGACTGTTCATGATGAACGTCAGAAATCCATTGATGAATTTAATAAACCGGATTCAGACAAGTTCATTTTTATGCTTACAACACGCGCTGGTGGTCTTGGAATTAATCTTACTGCTGCGGATGTTGTTATCATTTACGATAGCGACTGGAATCCACAAGTAGATTTACAAGCAATGGTCAGTATCTTCTGTGATTAATTCTGAAAATCCTAAATATGTGTTCTTCGTATTAAGAATTTTTTTCGCTTCACGTGACAAGATTATTTTCTCTGTGCTCTGCCTACATTTATCTTATTAATAATTGTCATTTTACAAGTTTTACGTCTGGTCTTATATGTTTTCTTGTTTGGCAAAATTTAGAAAATTTGCTACAGGTATTACCGTTTTCATCAGATTCAAGATCCTCAAGATTTAGGATCGAGCTCATCGTATTGGACAAAAGAAGCAAGTTCGCGTTTTTCGATTTATAACAGATAACACTGTCGATGAGAGAATCATTGAGCGAGCTGAAATGAAACTTCATCTTGATTCAATCGTTATACAACAGGTATGTATGTACACCAGTCGAACATAGCGATCCTGTATTTTTAATTTTAATATAGTACAAAGCAGTTTTGAATTTAAGATTTAGTGTTTCGAAATTATTTATCTCAAACATTTGGTTGGATTACATCAATTTGCGCTTTTTTTTACTTGAACTGGAATTTGTATTTTCATTTGCTCCATGTGAGCTTTAGTAGTAATCAGTCTTTAGTACTAATGCTGTACTGTTTAGAAATTCCATTTTCAGGATTTATGCGTAAGTATCAAGTCATTCATTATTAACAGTTAGTAACAGTTGATGAGATTCCTGTTTTTATTCTTTCACTATTTTTTTGATTTTTTTTAGGGACGATTAACGGATTCTCAAAAGGCTTTGGGCAAAGAAGATATGCTGGATATGATCAGACATGGAGCTGATCAAGTATTTGCTTCCAAAGACAGTACAATTACGGATGAAAATATAGATACGATTTTAGAAAAAGCAGAGCAGAAAACAGAGGTACAATTATTAACAGGTCGTAATCTTGGATGATATTTTCAATAACTCAAATGCTGAAAAAAGGCATATCATAAAATCATATTAATGCAGGCATTGAATAAGAAAATTGCGTCACTCGGAGAGACATCGCTTCGAAATTTCGCCTTGGATGCACCAACTTTTGATGCTGATAGCAACTACACGGTTTACAAATTTGAAGGAGAAGATTATCGTGAAAAACAAAGAAATGTTGGAGGAATTGGCTACTGGATTGAACCGCCAAAGCGAGAGCGAAAAGCGAATTATCAAGTTGACGCTTATTTCAGGTTTTTTCTAGATGTTCTCGTCATTTATATCTGATTGTTAATGGACTTAATGTTTATTATTTATCACACTTTATAAAAATTCTGCAAAGTTTTGATTTACAGAACTTTATTCTCCTCAAACGAAGATTCCGTTTGGTAAATTTCAAATCGATTCCATAGTCATTTTTCGCTGCACGGATGGAAATACGCAAAAAAATTTTCAAACTAGTTTTGCTGGTTTTAAATCTCTCACTTATAGAGAAGCGATGCGAGGAGGACATGCAGAACCTAAAGCACCAAAAGCGCCGAGACCACCAAAGCAGCCTAATGTTCAAGACTTCCAGTTCTATCCAAAACGATTGTTCGAATTGCTGGAAAAGGAAGTTTATCTTCACCGTAAAACAATCGGATATAGAGTATGCCTTAATTTCACTTTTTGCTGCTAGTTTTTTTCAATATTGTTCGATATTTTTTGGTATGCATATGGATTCGTGCTATTTAGTTTTGGGGAAAGCTTTTAAATGGAAACGGTAGCTTATCTCTTCCAATTTTTTTTTAAATACAAACTTTAAAATCAGAGAAATATAGAGATTAACAGTCATTTCAGTAATTAATTGTCAAGTATTTTAGCGGCTGGACAAAAAATATAGAGTCTTAAAACTGTGGAATTTGAAATTGAATCGTTAATACAGTGGTATGTCTCTACTTATTTTCAATTTTCAGGCACAAAGACCACCAGATCTTCCAACTAAAGAAGCAGAGAGAAAGCAAAAAGAAGAACAGAAAAAGATTGACAGTGCTGTACCACTGACTGAGGAAGAACAGAACGAAAAGATTCAGCTACTTACACAAGTAACTTGAAAATATTTAGTTATGGGAAAAAAGTGAATGGAAGATAAGAAATCTTTTGTCAACATTAACATTTTTAGGGGCAGAGTAACTGGAGTCGCCGAGAATTCCAACAATTTATTAAAGCTAATGAGAAGTATGGAAGACATGATTTGGAAAACATAGCAAAGGAAATTGATACGAAATCTGCAACTGAGGTTTTCTTTTTTTGATTATTAAAATATTCAGTTAAGGTTGATCATTAGGTTTTCCGCTTTTGTATTAGTTTGCGGCAATAAAAAAACATCTTTGAGGTTTGGAAATTTCATTTTTCACGTCTTTTGTTAAAGGTTGAAGAATATGCAAAGTTATTTTGGAAGCGTCTTGACGAACTGTCTGATCACGAAAGAATTTTAGCAACAATCGAAAAGGTTTAAGTTTATAATTGCTCTCGGTACAATATTTTTAGAATAATTTATAAACTTCCAGTAAAAATTTTTAATTCCCCTCATATATCTATTTATTTGTAATTAATGCTGAAATTGTCGTCTTAAAATCTAATTCATCAACCGAGAAGAAGCTTTAGGGAGAAGCTCGAATACAGCGTCGTCAAAGTATCAAAAAAGCATTGGATGAAAAAATAGCAAAGTATAAGGCTCCATTTCATCAACTGAGAATTCAGTATGGAACGAATAAAGGCAAAAACTACACAGAAGAAGAGGATCGGTAAGTATTTGCTGTACTCTTTTTCATTTCTAGTAATAAATTACCAAATATCAGCCGTTGTCTTTAAGGTTCATGGTGTGTCAGTTGCATAAGCTTGGCTTTGACAAAGACAATGTTTATGAGGAACTGCGTCAAGCCGTGCGATCGGCACCACAATTTCGATTCGATTGGTTCATCAAATCTCGCACATCAACAGTTGGTTTTTTATTCGTGTCGTATATTTCCCACCCATCTTCATTCAAAGCTTTTTTATCCATGAATCAGTGTCCGCTTTTTTGTTTCATTTGTACTTCTAAACTTTAGACTATTCTTTAGGAGCTTCAACGTCGCTGTAATACGCTAATTTCATTAATTGAAAAAGAAATGGGTGAGGTAGAAGTGAAACGAAAGCACGGTCAAAAGTCTTCAACAAATACTCCTACAACTAATAATAACGATCCAAATACCAAAGTTACAGCAGTTCCTAAGGTAACTCTTGATGCCTGTTGAATCAGTTGATAGTTCATTCTAGATATATATATATTCTCTCTGTTGCATGGCAAACATAAATAGAGCCTCGATATTATCTGCCCATTGCCACAATGTCACACTGCGAAGCGTTTGTTACTTTCGCCAGAAGGTAATATATACTGTTCGCAATTTTCAAGCTTAAAATTTCTAATCTGGTGCCAAATTTTAGTCTGGTCAGAAGCGCAAAAGTGAACAATCTACATCTAAGGGATCGAGCTCCAAACGCCAGAAATAATATTGATCGTATGAATTGTCAATATGTTTACCTCGGATAAAATTCATTACATTGCTTGTATTTTCAAAGAGCTGAACAACTTCAAACTATTTCCGGCTGCTTTTACCGTTAGTGGAAAACATTATCAGAAATTGTTGGTTTGAAACAAGATCATGTATCTTTTCCGAATTTGATAGATGTATTCTTCTGCAGTTTCTGATGAATTCCAATGATTGGATGGAATATCGGTTTCTCTTTGTTTGGTGCTTCTCCATTTGCAATACTTATAGATGTATTTGTATCATCAAACTCATATACTTTTTCGTTTCAGGCTTATCACTTTTCTGCAATACCGTATATCCTGTTGTATCATAGAACTTGGATATATACTTTTTTGACTCATCTATGTTTGATATTCCTAGTGATATGTTTGACACCTATCTGTAATACCGTATCTCCTCTATTGTATCATAAAACTCGAATATGTTAACGCCGTGATAGGGGTTGTGAGTAAACTTTATAAACAACAAGGGCATTAAAAGTTATTGCAAGGGAGATATGATAAAACTATTGATTGAAACACGAGGGAAATCTAACCTCAATAGCTCTGACATTTTCAAACATCATTCGGTGCCAATCAAACTTTTCCCTAAATTATAATTATCTAGTCCTATTCAGGAATCTGATTACAGCGTGCTTTTAACGTCTATCATTTACACCGTTGCTCGATTTCACATGTTCAGATGGATGACTCTACAGTCTCAGAATATAGATACCTTTGCGATGATTATTAGCATTTAGTTGGAGACCTAAATCTGTGACAGCATTGTCGAAGCAACACAGCAATTCGGCGAATAAAGTACCACGACAACGGATGCTGCCATAATCCATAGCATAATAGTCTGGAAATTTATAGTAGCCTAATTTGCAGTACTTTCCTAATCATTCATTAGATAACTAAAATTTTATAAGTTATGATTTCCTCATCTGGAAGAAACCCAAAGATCAAAAGGGATAGCATGATTCATAGGATTTGTGGCCCTTAAGAGGGCCGTTGGGTTGTAAGGTCAACGTCACCGACGTGTAACATCTACGACGTTGTTTTTTTCGGCTTCGAAACCTTAGGCTTCGGTTTTTTCGCCTTCAGTTCCCGCTTCGACAATTTCTTTGTGGTGGCAGTTTTTTTCATTCGTGGCTTCTTTGGCGAATCAGAAACTGCTTTGTCTTTCTTCTGCTTCGACTTCGTCTTCTTTTGCTTGCTCGATTTCGCTGACTTACTTCCAGTCTTGGCACCAAGCCTGAACGAACCGTTCACACCGGCACCTTTCGCAACCGTAAACTTTCCCGACGCAATACCTCTCTTGATGGCCAGTCGAAGTTGAGAATGCACACGCTTACCATTGTCACCCAGCTGATAACGCTCCAAGATATATTTAAGGATTGCTACACGACTTGAACCTTTTCGATCTTTTAAAGCAGTGATTGCTTCTTTAATCATTTGGGAATAGCTAGGATGGGTTTTTGTTGTTTTCGTGCCCTGTCGCTTGGAACGCGCTTTAGGACTACTGGGAACTCCCGGTGGTTTACTTGCAGACTTTACAACTGGATCGACGATTCGCGGGGGTGAAGGCAATTCAATAGCCGAGGACGTCTGTGTTGACGACAACATCACGAACACGCAGAAAATACAACGCGATGGGTCGGATGTGTCTGATTGCCTTTATATACCACTTGCTTTTCCCGCCAAAATTTGAGAAATTGGCGGGAATTGGCAAACTTAGAAATCAAATCTTCCTTCCGAACGGAATATTTTTCCGAGATGGGTTTGTCAGGAAGCTGCAATTTACGTCATTCAGGATATGTGCTCTCATCTGAGAAACGTATCCTGAATGACGTAAGTTGCGCTGAAATTACAGCAAGAGAATTGCAGTATTACAATACAACTTAGAATGCTTATATGGAGCTTATAGGTAGCACATATTTCATGTGTAATATTATATACTGAAAAGTAATTCACAACAGATTCTAAGCATATAGTGGCTAGAACTTTTCTGTGAAATGAAACTAACACCTAATTCTTAATTTTCTATCGGAAATGATGTAGAAAACATGAAAATCATTTTGATTATGGAATTCTGTTAATCATTTTAGATTGTGGAACTTTTTCAAATTTAGCATTTTGTAAGTTATTTTGCAATTTTTTCACGAAAGCTTCTCGAAATTTGCGAAACTTCCAGATTTTTGATTAATTTTAATTTCGTAGATTACATCATATATGTTTCATTCAGATTGATATAATGATAACAGATCGGATGGTCCCTTTTCGCAATTAATAACCAAAGCTGGTCCCTCGTTCGAAGAACCGTCCACAAAAAGGGGTGTGTCGCGTCTATGAGAGCACTAGGAATTTGGCGGGAAAGTAGGAGTATATAAAAGACGCCTCTGAGTGTCTCAATCACTCAGTCTCTCAGATTGCGCGGACGTTGTTCTCTCGATGGCACGGACTAAACAAACCGCACGTAAGTCAACAGGCGGAAAGGCACCACGAAAGCAACTTGCAACAAAAGCAGCAAGAAAGTCGGCTCCCGCTACCGGCGGAGTGAAAAAACCGCATCGTTACCGTCCTGGTACTGTTGCGCTTCGTGAAATCCGTCGTTATCAGAAGTCTACGGAGCTACTCATCCGCAAACTGCCCTTCCAGCGTTTGGTACGCGAGATTGCGCAGGACTTCAAGACCGACCTCCGGTTCCAGTCGTCAGCGGTGTTAGCGTTGCAGGAAGCTAGTGAGGCCTATTTAGTGGGTCTTTTCGAAGACACAAATCTGTGCGCGATCCACGCGAAACGTGTCACCATCATGCCGAAGGATATCCAGCTTGCTCGACGCATTCGTGGCGAGCGGGCCTAAATGATTCACTCTGCCTGTGGAGTTGTTCGAGAACGATCTCCCCAACCCAACGGCCCTCTTTAGGGCCACAATTCGATGGGTCATGCTGCCAAAGAAATATTTTGCGTATAAGTTTTGCCTTGTATTGATAAACGTTGTTTGAAGTGCTCTCATACATTTTATACGGAGTATACAATCCGCATGCGACTGGGAAGTGTAGGCTCTGTACCGTGTTTACCAAATATCCACGTGAAATATGAAACGTGAGTCAGATGGTTGGGTGAGTTGACTGCTGACGCTACAAGGTATCAATTTTCTAAAGTGCAAACAATGACTAGGCGAGGTATCACTGTTCACGTGGGTGATTATTTAATGCGTTGGTGTTTGGGTCTTAGGAGGGGTGATGTCTATGATTTAACCGCACAAAAGTGAGACTTCCAGATGCGTGTCAGCGCTTATCTCTATCATTTGAAGCATTAGGACAAAACTACAGGGATTTAGAATTGAAAGGTGGACTCGTGCAGTTCTCACAGATGCGGGTTTATCGTAGTGCTGTCACGGTTTAAAGCATTAAGGGGAAACTGTAAGGAGTTTATTTATGGAAATGCGAATATCAGACAAACTACTTGCGATACGGAAGCTATGGCGGACTAGTGATCTTACGATTGTTTTGTCAGTGATAAGAATGATGCGTTATGTGCTGTACACCCAATGCCATGTAAAGAGAGAAGTACTGTATGATTAGCAGCTACTGTATACGTGAATATTTGTTTATTATTATTAATTATTATTGTTTATTATTATTAATAAAATTAAAGATCTGCACTGTTGAAGTACCGCGTTTTATTATCAAAAAAAGGTCGAGATTTACCGAGGCTCAAACATATCCCACAATTCACACGTTTTCAATTTGCGTTTTCGAGAGACGATCATGCTTAATCATGCTATCCAAGCGTACAACAGAACTCCATACATCAAGCGGTAATTGAGGAAATGTTAAATTGTTAAAAACCGAAGTTTTAAAAACGAAGTTTAAATTGAATGCGCTCTCTCGTGGATATGGAGATGTATCAGAATCATGACCAATTTTTATACGTCTAATAAACTTCACAAATTGTTAGTCACCTTTTACAATCAGGGCTTCAACGTACTGTAAATTTTCCTCTTTGAAGGATAAGTTGTAGGAGCGTCCCTCAGCCTCTTGAAGAGAATTTGTAAAGATCCGAACCACCTATTTTAGGGAATTCTGACTCCGAGAAACACTAAATTGACCTTTCTAAAATGAAAAACTCTCCTTGTACGTGCTTGACATTCACTTTTTTTGAAATTTTATTTAAGCAAGTATTCCATCAAATACATACATACATCGACTTTCCAATTTTATGGGCAGCTCATATTTATACAGTTAACAAAATTGATATCACTCTGTTCCAAGTAAGATTTTGACTCCAACACCCGGACACAACATGAACATAATTTAATGTGCATGCAAGATATGGAAATACCGCAGTAAGGTAAGATTAACACTCAATAAATTAACATTATACACCAGATCTGTATGGGTATAGCAAGATTCATAGATTTGTGGCCCTAAAGAGGGCCGTTGGGTTTTAAGGCGCAAATTGGCTTCACGCTTTCTCAGCAGTTTTCTTCGGGAGAAGAACAGCCTGAATGTTGGGTAGCACGCCACCTTGCGAAATAGTCACGCCTGCGAGCAGCTTGTTCAACTCTTCATCGTTACGGACTGCCAACTGTAGATGACGCGGGTTGATGCGAGTTTTCTTGTTGTCACGTGCGGCATTACCAGCCAATTCCAGCACTTCGGCGGCGAGATATTCCAATACCGCAGCCAAATATACTGGAGCACCAGCACCAACACGCTCCGCATAATTACCTTTCCTCAGCTTACGATGAATACGACCCACCGGGAACTGAAGGCCGGCACGGGAGGACCGTGATTTAACTTTCCCAGACGACTTAGCTTTACCGCCCTTACCACGTCCTGACATATTGATCGTTTCAGGTTAATCGAACTTGCTGCCACTTAACGCCTCCGAAGACTTGCGAGAGATAAAAAGTCCGCTCAACTCATCCCTATTTATACTCTTCATCGAGTACAACTAACAATCAAGCCACGCCCATTCATCTCCCCATTTGGCGGGAAGAATGGGCGTGGCTTAAATTGTTGGCGCTCAGAATGAAGAATATAAATAGCCGGAGATGACGAGCGCCCACATCACACTCTAGTTGTCAATTGGTGCTGGCCCTTGCTGTTCTAAACTAGAAGCTTTTATCGTCAAGCAATGCCACCGAAACCATCAGCGAAAGGAGCGAAGAAGGCGGCGAAATCGCATAAACCGCGAAGTGGTGATAAGAAGCGACGCAGTCGGCGGAAGGAGTCTTACTCGGCTTATATCTATCGAGTCCTGAAACAGGTTCATCCTGATACGGGCATTTCGTCAAAGGCTATGTCGATCATGAATTCATTCGTGAACGATGTTTTCGAACGTATTGCCGCGGAAGCAAGTCGGTTGGCTCACTACAACAAAAGATCTACGATCTCGTCACGCGAGATTCAGACAGCTGTACGGCTCATTCTCCCGGGAGAACTAGCTAAACACGCTGTCTCGGAAGGCACGAAGGCAGTGACAAAGTACACGAGCTCGAAGTGAGCATTCGTACGCCTTGGCTCAGTGACCAAAACCCAACGGCCCTCTTTAGGGCCACAATTTGATGAGTCATGCTACCCTATAGATTTCAATGTTTGCTTGTTTTTCGTACTTCATTATCTGTAATAAATTGAGTACGACAAATAAAAGTTCTTTCGAATAAATAAAAATTTGTTTTTGGACTGGAGCAGTAAGCTGTTGAATTCGACGTGGAGGGCTGGTGGTTGTCGTCTGAATGGATCTATCTTGCCAAGTTGTCCGAGGGCTATATGAAGCTATTCCCGTGTGAGAATGTGATTTCACTTGTTTCATGCTAAAGTTACCCCGTGGTCCGTTGCGTCGTTCAGACTAAGTTCTCGTGGGGCTCATTTCGGTAAACGTGATGATGATCTGTGGTGTTTTCTCAACCTTGTAGGTTGATTTAAGATTTGTCGTGAGGATCTCCTAAAAACTGAATGAATGTGGATGGGATATTTTGTGTTCTATCTCGAGAAAGATGGTTGTTTACCACCGCAGACTACAATATTAACCTTTGATCGGTAACAATTGTTTATTCTCAGCGGTGGGTGTTCACAGATGGCCTTAGGAAATGGTTGGTGAATTAAAGTTGCTATAGTATGCGGTATGTTGCTCATAAAAGTAACGATTTTCTTCCGAGGAGATAATTGACGGAAGTTATGTATACATGGTGTGCCCAGCCTGAAATAAATTTCAAGAATTGAATATTCTGATCCGTTAGAAAATGGTATAGAAAATTCCATTCCAAATATGCATGCACTGTATAATGGTTGAATTGATCTGATCTGTTTGGTCGATACACAATCACACCGGTTATAAATTAGATAAAGGAAGGAGTGAACAAAGATGGCTTCAGCATACTGAGCTAGCTTGTTCGATCTCGGTTAATTCATTAACTCACTCTTTCAGATTGATTTATCAGCATATCATCTTTCATCTGCTGCTTATTACAATGTCATTTGATAGATCTTGCAAATTCTTCAACATTCCAGATATTAATGATTTATCTACTTGTGTAAATGTTGAAGAAGATCAATCATTAAACCGTCAATATGAATGAAAAGCAGTAAATAACGTAGAGTATGTTCACAATAACTGTCATGTACGATAAAATTTTACGGATAAAATGATAATGATAAAGTAATGATAATGGTTAAAATTTTTTACCGATAAAATGATAATGATGACTTGAATGGAATCGCTACTCTTCAGATCGCTGATCAGCGTTAATATAAAGAATGTTTATAAATTTATCTGACGTAGCAATTAATGCAATCGAATCCTGCTTACTTAAAAGGTAATAACGAGAAATAAGTTATGGGTAATGAATGAAAGAAGGTTGATCTTACAGATGTTATTGGATTGGATATTGCCATCATACACATTTATCACTTATCATTCCGTGATACACATCACTTACCACTTCACCACTCACTATTATTAACGAGGATATATAAGAAATCTTACTATATTTTACATTTTTAATTTCTCCCATGATTTATAACTACATTCGGTTAAACCGTCAGCTGTTCAAAGGTTTAAGTTATATAATTAAAAATCATAAGTTCAGAATTATTTACTCAATAATATTTTTCATTGAATTCATTTCGTACTGACAGTAAAAGTAAAATCGATCAATAACTAAATGAGTAAAGTGATCAGGTTTCATTTCGATCATTTGATTCCTTCAGCAGTATTACATACTCTATCACAGAGAAAAATGCAAAACAGCAATTTCTCTTTTGTTTAATTAAATTTCCTGAATTTCTCCATTTCATATTAATTAAATATGCACCACTCAATTAATATAAGGTAGGGGGAAATAAAAAAATATTTTTGAGAATAATCAATCAGCTATGCATTTTAATTTTTAATTCTATTTGTTGTGATATCTTTTTTTGTCTTGTTTTTCATGTCATTTTTGTTTTGATTTTTATTTGCAGTTTAAAATTTGTTTTTTGAACTGGATCAGTGCTCGGGTGAGCAGAATGTATTAATTCGGAAATTTCGAGAGTTAGGTTTAAACCGAAAAATATATTGATTGACCTTTGGAGTATTTTTTTCGAGAGTTCTCAATTCTCTCTTTTGTTAACTTTGTTGACAAATGTATGGCTGTTTAGTTTTTATGTTTTTTTCTAATGTTTTCATTTTTTTTAATGAAAAAATCATCGCTATTATTGCTCATGTTGTTTCGGGATATTTTTTTCTTCTACACATTTATTTCTTTTAAATGAGCAGAATGAGATCAAAACTTCTCCTACTTATTTATAGCATATCTTAGAATTTCGTTTTTACATCCAATGATAATGAATATCTCGGATATCCCGGTAAATAGCGTTGGTAATTACTGAAGAATCTTCAAAATTCATCCCCATTAAATATCAAATAGATACGATGCTATGCACACCTTATTTTCCACCCATTTTATTGAATATTAGCATCGTCTACGTGGAAATGTGAAAATGTTTATGCCTAACAGAATCCCAGTATACCCGAGATATCTCGGTGATATCTCATTTTCACCTTTACATAGACGATGCTGATAATTTTCCCCCAAAAATATTAAGGCGTGGTTAGAAATTCTCCCGCTAATATGGGCGTGGCTTCGATGGTGTCCCGGTGAGGTCGTGAGAGAAATGGCTATAAATAGTTGCTGTATTTGGAAGATTTTCAGTTCAGTTGAGATCGTGCGCGAGCAGCTTACGGCTTACTACGAGCGTTGCAAACTGTAAAAATGTCTGGACGAGGCAAAGGAGGAAAAGGACTTGGTAAAGGCGGCGCAAAACGTCATCGTAAAGTTCTGCGGGACAACATTCAAGGAATCACAAAACCGGCTATTCGTCGTTTGGCACGACGTGGTGGTGTGAAACGTATCTCGGGGTTGATTTATGAGGAAACACGTGGTGTTCTGAAGGTGTTCCTGGAGAATGTTATACGTGATGCCGTCACATACTGTGAACATGCGAAACGAAAGACGGTGACAGCGATGGATGTTGTCTACGCCTTAAAACGTCAAGGTCGTACGCTGTACGGTTTTGGTGGTTAAAACCGCCGAGCTCAGTGCGTTGGCATATTTGTATTTGCGCACAAAACCCAACGGCCCTCTTTAGGGCCACAAATTTATGAGTCATGCTAACTCGAAATTGACTTCCATATATCATCGCTATGTGTTTGTTGTTGGTAAGTCACTTGCTTTGGCTTATACTGATCTCGTGATATGTTCTGTCTTGCAGTTCAAGTTGTACATATTGCTCGATGTCGAAAGATAAAGATGATTTAAAAGTCGTTATTTGTCAAAACGTAAAATCTTTGAAGGTAATTAGGAGTAACAGAATATAATTTGTGGGCGATATACCGGTAGGAATGAAATTCGTACGAACTTGGGCAATTAAACCTTTATTAAAACGAACTTAACATATACAATAATGCAACATTACATTAACAATTTAGCAGTATTCTGAAGAGTGTCAAAAGAATAACAATATCAGTCAGACCAGAGGAAAAGGGAATTGATTTTACCCTGTATTAACCAACCGCACTTCTTCAGACAAATTCTTAGCAATATTACGAGGTTGGAACCTTTTTTATCCTGGGGGAGGGGGAGGATCCTTGTAGTTTGAAAATTGTAAAGTCGTATAATTTGACCTTATAACGTTAAATAAAATTAGAAGATTTATAATAACAAGGCTTATAAACCAGATCATTGACAAAACTGGTAAACAACAAGCATCCTATTAATTTATAATGTTACTCCGTGACGAAGGCTTTTACCCTTCTTCCTTTACAATTTCAATGACAAGACTTGTAAACAATGAGCATACAGTATCTTACAATATCAAATTCAGAACAAAGGTTTTGTCATACTTCCTTTCCTCGCTTTTTCAGCGACAACTCCAATTCCGTCATTTTAAAAATATTAGGAACCGAGAAGCTTCAGTTTTCGATCACGCTATACTTTTTAGACTTGAGATTTTTGAGCGGAAGGAAAGGAAAAATGAGTAAATCAGCTGCAAATTTTTAAGCGAGAAAGAGAAGTTATAATTGAGCCTATCCAGAAATTCCCCTAACTAATTTATAGTAAGGAGGTTGAGATGAGAAAATTCATACATCATTACGTAATGTAAGTGCTTGGTTTTGTAATCTAGATTTTCAAATCAATTCACGATGACATCAACTAAAGTATTATATGAAATTTTTGTTATTCAAATGATATACTGGTAGCAGTGTGTTATGCATTCTCAATGACATACATAACGCCGCAATTAAAATATGATTGGAAAGTTTGATTAATGTACCACTGATCGATTTTCTCATTAATAGAATTAATTTTGTGTGTGATGCACTGTTAGTAAACGATAAACGATTGAATTGGCTAGAACGAAATGACTCGAATGCTACAAATTGGTATTTTATCTTCTATCTTACACTCATCATCATGCTTGTTATTTGTTTGACCAGAAGCATATGAATGGGGGAAATTGTCGTCTTGTACATTAAAATCCTTTTAACAACGTTCTCAATCGTAAAAAAAACATGACGGTTTCAATTGATGCACAGTGATTGCTCAACTTAGGTGCAATATCATGCAAATAAATTAGATTACGGCTAGCATTGCGAAAAACATATTTCTATTGTATAATTCCCATCCTTAAAATCACAGTACAGGCTTAAATTCAGCTTGACAGTACTGCTGTTGTGTCTGTTATTCTATCTCCTACATAATTTTTTCGATTTATCGGAAGAAATTATCATGGAAATCCTCAAAACTAAGTTAGAGATTGATTTGAAATTTGGTTCGTATTATTTATATACAATTTTATGCCTGATACTTGATACAAACCATAAACTATATCAATACTATCACCGCCTGACAAATTTTTGTTCAGTAAAACCGCTAGTGCGTTGTAATTCCCTTCGATGGCTCTTCAGTTGCTGCTCTACAGTCATTGTCGACACAGCGCTGTTCAACATCGGTCTGAAACGTCAAGGTTAAACGATCGATGTATAAATTGTACGTCATGTGTTTCATACCATGCCGCACTGAAATAGCATATATTATACATTACTCGCTATATAATATGAAAAGCCCATTAAAAAGAGTTCAACCTGATAAAATTAGCTGTTTTTCCTTCATTTTTTCGATTTTCTTCCTCGTCTCTTTGCGCATTTTTTCTAATATTCTTTATCCGAACCTCATCCCTCCAATTCGCATTTTCTAACATTTCTTTTCGTTTCATTTCCATCTCTTCTTCCGTTAGTTGGACCTTCTTCGGTCTCTGCAAGGTACACAAAGCTAAATTGGAAACACGAGAATAATATGAAACATCAAAGTCAAAAAATCGGAAAGAAGTATTTCAAAGACAAACCTTGTAAGCCTCAATTTGTTTTTTTGGAAGAGCCTTATAAGGATTATCAACTTCTTCTCGCTTCAGGTCTTCGTGTTTTCTTTTCTTCACCAAACCATACCTTTCTTTCCGTGATTTATCATTAGTTCCTTTACTTTTGTCGTCGCTACTATCGCTTTCCGATGACGAACTCTTAAATAAGAAAAGAAAGAGTTAATGAACTGGAAAAGAGCAGAAAATGATACCGAAAAAACACCCACGTATTTCGGTCGTAAGTGTGCCGGAATATGGCTATCTCTCTGTGAACGTTTCCTCTCTCGCTTTTCCTGAAAATCATCAATATTTCATTAAACGCTTTAAACCTCGCGAATGTTACGTAATTTTTGTTTAATCTCAATTAAAGTTTAAAGTTGTAAAAATTTTGAAAGTAACAAATTAAAGTTTGAACAGTGTTGAGATTTTCATATTACAATTAATAAAAAAATATCCATCATAAGCATCATGTCACACATTGCAATATGTCAAAAAGCTTTTAGGATAACTGATTCTTCAGAGTAATAGAATATTCCTACTTTTGTTGATTCCGAGGAGAGTGCAGACGTTGTTGCATATTTTTCACTAGTAACTCGATATCGTTCATTTTTCTACAAATAATTTTGAACAAAATACCATAATAAATATCAGAAAAAAGAATGCGTATTTTAATATGAAGTAAAGATTTTTACCACAATATGATCAGCGTTGTTAACATAATCTGCGCCATGCTCACGTTTTCTCTTTTTTTTTTCTAACTTCTTCAGTTTCTTTAATCGTTTTTTTTCCCTCTTTTCCATTATTTCTTTCATCAGTTTTTGCATTTTTAATTGCATCAAAGGATTCTCCATCTTCTCCTGCCAAATTCTTTCCTCTCTCATCTGAAAACTTAGTGATTTATAATAGCTTATTAACAATTTTTTGAGCTATGCAGATTCAAAGTAGAGGACAAAAATCCTTAGGTCACATTAAATTTCGTGAAACAACAAAATAAAGTTATTTATATCACCTTAATAGCCACCAAAGGATCTTCAGTTCTCACAATGTCAACTTCTAAATTGGATATTTTCGACGAAGGAGCATCATTTATGCTTCGCTGCGGCTTTTCTAATGCTTCAATCCCGCCTTCTTTCTCCTTGATGACAGTATCAGAGTAGAGTTCGAAGTTTTTATCCACCTAAAAAAATTCCACTAAGTAATTATATTAAATTGTTAGAGAGTAAAAGTTGTAATAAATCATTTCATAAGTCATTAAACAACTTTCAATACCCTTTTTCCGAGCAGATAATCTTCTCGATTAACCAACGATTTCGTGCCTTCATAAATCCACGCAATTTGTCGATCACCCTTTCCTTCTTCCACCATCTTTCAACCAAATTTCTGAAGACGAGGAATTATCGGATAAAAGTTTTAAATCCAATATGTTATGTCGACAGTGATAATTATTTTATATAGAGAAGATCATACAGAAATTTTCAAATAGTAATTTCAACAAGGATTTAGTAAACTTATATAATTCTGAGAAAAAGCTGATCGGAAAAAAAACCACCCAAACAAGTAAATAACACCATCCCGCTATGAAATCTTCACATCTCCCACATAAAATAGAGTGACTGCGACAATATTTCCAATTTGAAATAATAATTTTACGACAAAAACTATTTCCGCATTTTACTCTTTCTAAAATATAATTAAATATTTATTTTAATGAACAATAGCACTTTTCTTCGAAATAAATATTAGTACAATAAATTCGCAAATTAATAAATTTATTTGCTTCCTATTGCTTTCAATATAGTGCATGAAATACAATGTTTTATTGCTTTATGTTAAATTAAAAAAAGGATTAATTCAAACGGATCGAAAATAGAAGCGCAATAGTCTTCCAACATTGAATGCGAGAGAGAGAGAGGGAAAGATAAATGTTTACGAAGAAAATGCTTTTCAGTGCTAACATCTAATAATCGATTAATGGGTATGTATGCTTGTGAAGTTAGTTACTCTTTGAAATGTTCAACTAAAATATTTATTACTCTTCGAAATATTCAACTAAAATATTTATTACTTCAAAATTCATTCCTCAACTAAATTTATATCTATCATTCACCTTTTTTTTATTATTAATTAATTGCTACTATCAAATTCTATTATTTTTACGAAAAATTTTACTAATTGATGATTAAAGAGAGATAATGAGTGATTATAATTGCAGACATCGAATGCGATAGATTATGAAAGCGTTAATTTTGATTGGTGGCTATGGTACACATTTACGACCTCTAACTCTCACTCAACCTAAATCACTTATTGAATTTGCTAATAAACCAATAATTTTTCATCAAATGGAAGCATTGATAACAGCAGGCGTGGATACAATTATTTTAGCTATCAGTTATCATGAGAAATTATTGGAGGAAGAAATGATAAATATAGCTAATCATTGGAATATCACGATACATTTTTCGATAGGAAATGAATCACTTGGAACAGGTGGTGCATTATTGCTAGCAAAAAATTTACTGAAAGATGAACAATTATTTTTAGTACTCAATTCTGATATTATTTGTAATTTTCCATTTCAACATATGATTAATTTTCATCGTTCACATCAACATGAAAGTACCATTGCGATAACAAAAGTAAACGAACCAAGTAAATATGGTGTTTGTATTTTTAATGAAAAAACACATCGAGCGGAACAATTCATCGAAAAACCATCTGAGTATATTGGTAATTATATTAACGCCGGTTTATACGTTTTATCATCAAATGTGCTAAATCGCATACCATTATCATCACGTGTAATTTTAATGGAAAAAGAAATTTTCCCAAAATTAGCAAGAACTGGTAATCTTTATACGTATATTCTTGAAGATTTCTGGATGAATATTGGTGAACCACGTGATTTTCTTATTGGTACACGTTTATATCTTCATTTCTTACATTTAAAACATTCAACAATGCTTAGTAATGAATGTTACGTAAAAGATGATGTAATGATACATGAAACTGCTAAAATTGGTAACGGTTGTATTATTGGTCCAAATGTTGTTATTGGATCGAACGTAGAAATTGCAGATGGTGTTTGTTTACATGATTCAACAATACTATCAAATAGTATCATTCATAGTCATAGTTGGATAAATGGTAGTATTATTGGTAGGAAATGTATTATTGGATGTTGGGTTCGAATTGATAATACATGTGTTATTGGTGATCATGTGATTGTAAAAGATGAACTGTATCTAAATGGTGCACGAGTTTTACCTCATAAAACTATTACAGTAAGTGTATTGGAACCTGATATTATTATGTAAATTTCTATATCACTTTCTTTACATCATTTCGTTATGTTTCTTTTTTTATCATTTCTGAATACGAAAAAATTGTTATTGTATCCTATTCCATTATCGTTTATTTCGTATCATTTTGGAGGATATATATATATAACTAATGATTATTAACTGATTTGTGATCGCTGAAAATTTTCAAGGTCTTATCAGTGATAACGACTTTAATAGCACTATCATCAAACCCAATTCTTTTGAGACACAACAATCATTCCACTATATAATTTCTCTGCTTTCTAGTTTTTCGACAATCTAGCGCTTATCACTGATTCTATATTATACCACCTTCATTTCTTCTAGATAACGTGAATATATAAAAATCACAGTTTCTCGCTTTAATTTCTCCATAAATTTTTATTTCAGAGGTATAGAAAAAAGTTCGCATCAATTTTTGCTACTATTTCATTTATGGAATAACATTTGCATATTAAAAAATTATCGCTGCAAGATATCCAATTAATTTGATAATTACAAAATAAACTTGAACATATAGATACGTCCGTCTATTACAAGATCATAAAATTGAACGATAAAGCTGAAAAAAATAAATGGTACATGAAATAAATGCCTAACTATATTAAAAGACAAAGAGATAAAAACTTTGAAATTTTTGAGCCTTATGAAACCTACTAGTAGACCACATGTACCGCTTCTCTTTCTAAAAATAACGATCGAAGATAATAATAGCAGAAGGAAGGAAAAGAGAGAAAAATTCAAAGACAAAAGAATCCATGAAACGATCACATTACAAATGATACTTTACTTTTAAACAAATTGGAAATTATCAGAATAAATAGACAAGAGAACGAAATATCTATTCTTTAATAAATAATACTTTTTCATTCTTATTTTCTGATACTTACTATAGGTGTGTATACCTGTATATCTGTAAAACCATACTTAAACAAATAAACATAGAGAAATGATATTCAAAGGAACTTTTGTTGATAATCATGTAAACAAGTGACGTTAAGCATTAATTAGAGATAATTATTCACGTTTATATGACGTAACCTACGAGTGAGACATTTGAGAAGTAAAGCGTACTCCAAACGTTCTCGTACAGATTACGAATACCGCTATCACTGCGAACTAATCGTCGCAAAGTGTCCCGAAACCAAGAATTCAGTTGAGACAAAGATGCAAGAGTTAATAGTAGGAATGGAGAATCAGATTAAAAAGTTCTTAGATAGCGAGAGAATACGAATAACCAATTCCTGACTATTCGCGCCAAAGTTTTTATTTAAATGCGTTGACGTTGTTTTTCAGGAAAGTGCCTGCGTGTACATTGGGCGTGTAACGTGAATAAACGTATGCGTGTACTAATCTTGTTATACTATTACCTTTTCTTATCTTTAGGTTCACGGACAAACGTACTTGTAAGCATCAATTAGGCATGATTGTCGTAGGTGACGTGAACGGATTGCTTGCAAATTCACAGTTAGTTTTTCTTACCAATTATTAATTCTTTTATCAACTTACAATATTTTCACAAAATTTTAAATTCAATTTCAAGTTTTTATGCAGAGGCTATTCTTTTTAATATTTTTAATTTTAAATTTTGAGATCGTTTTAGTAGATGATTCCATTTGTCATAGTTATTTAGTTAAATGATTTTCCGATAAATTACAAGTAGAAGTATTATATGAATTTTTCATTAGTTTTGTTCTGTACTTCATTGCATTTGGTTTTATCGATTTAGGACTTCTAAGAGATGGGATCAATAATTGTGAATTTGTTGTTGAAAACTTTTCATCTAAATGATAATGATTTTTACTGACAATAAATTCGGAAAGATTAAAGTTAGTAGCTGCGAATTGGCATTATGTCTTTTTTGTGAAAAAGATATTCTTTCGTTTTGAAGTTTGATCAATAAAAGATATTCTTTCGTTTTGAAGTTTGATCAATAGGAAATGTTCGTCTCGAAAATTCTGGAAATCAGGAATATTACTATATTTTGAAAAATGCGGAGAAATGAGAAATATATTTATGATTAGGGAATTTTACACAAAATTGTCCAAGAAAAAAAAATCGTAACTACTTTATTGTCGATTATGCAATCATAATTAATAAGATGATTGCTTTTCAGAATTGCATTCTCTCCATATATTTTCTTCTGGTTTAATTTTCCGATAAAGCTTTTACTATTTTTAGGATTAATTTTTGCCATATTGACCGATTAATTGTGTGTAAATTTGATGCGGATGTCCTATCAAAAATCGATAATTTTTTTATTTGGCTCGAGGATCAAAGAGATACTGGAAAAGAAATTATACGGAATGAGTACGTTTATTTCAAAATTCATAGTTATTTATTCGATGAAAATATGTATGGATCAAATTTGATAGAATATGTATATATCAAATTAGACTTCAGTTTTCATTTCTATTAGATGTTCTTTTCCGTTTTTTAGAAATATCAGAACTATTTTATCACTGTGTAGATAAAGTATCTTTGGGCGATGGTATTTAGTTAAATTGTTAGATTCCATCAACATGAGTTTTTAAAAGGGATTTCATAGTATTAGTCGTCGAAGCGTTACTCACTTCAAATTCGGTTTTTCTTTCATTTTCTTGCGGAAGTTTTTAAGTTATAATGTTTGTGATGGAAACCAGTCTTTGAAAATGAAGACCTTTGATATATAAGCATTACTCGAATTCGAAGTTGCAGAACGGGTCGCATACGCTTACCAAAAACACCCAAACGGGGATACTGTTTTTCACAAGAAGCAGAAACTTTTCAGAAGTGCAGAAAAAAGCTGTTAGATAGTGTCAAACGGAAACGAATAGATCCTTTTGAAAATGATAGGTATGTTACAATTATTTAAATAAGTTTACTTTCATAGGATTACTTTAATTGGTATATAGCAATTATTTTGTTGTAATTTACGTTATGCTTACTTTCAATTGATATGCAGTAATTTTATGTCAGGCTATTTTCGATGTCATCGGCAAAGAAATATCTATGATAAAGTTGTAATACAGTTCTGAAAATGTTTTATTGTGCTTCTTTTTAGAAATGCTGCGACTTATGCTGCACAAACTCCGAAATTTTCGAGGAACACTACTACTGTACGTGCTAGTAACGCTATTAAATTTTACAGTTTATTTATCTCTCTTGTGTTGCGTACTTTTTCTTTTTATAGCGAGGTGTAAAGCAAGAAGCAATGTCAACTGGCCGAATGAACGATCGGAAAATACCAACACGACCTATACCTGCATCGAGGCAGTGCATTACAAAGCACCAAACACCCATTAAGGTTGCTATTATGTATTTGCACTATAAATAGAATTAAATAATTCATGTTTTTCTCAATGAAACATTTGTTTTGCAGGTAAATAAATATCCTCCAATTACAACTTCTTGCAACAACACACCAAAACGGTAAGGAATTTGTTTTTCCATCTGAAATTTTGCTTCAATGAATGCAATCTTGTGATGATGAATATTTTCCAGGACGCCGATTAAAAATATAACTAGAAATATGACTCCTAGGATTATGGTGAACTCGGAATCTATTGCTCAAAAAGTTACTCCGAAGGCGACTGTTGAAAGAACTGCTGCCACTCCGAAAACGAATGATAAAAAGTTTGCAGTTATTTCAAAATCGACTGTTCAACAAGTTAGTTTTACCTCACATTAATCCTGTTTAAATTTGAAGTATATTTAGTTCGTGTCAGTGGACTAAAAAAGAAAACACTGTGATTTATATTAGTTTAAAATCATCTCATTGTATAGACTATTGGCGGAGAGATATTTGGAATGTCGTGAAAAATAATGGATTTAAAATTCATAAGTTTTTTTCATCACAGCCAACATTCAAGAGATCTGAAGTAATACGTAAGATGGAGAAAAGGACGAATGCTGTAATCAAAAACAAAGAAGAATTGATGAAAGAAAAGGCGGAACGTGCTAGGAGGTCATTTATTAATTTGCTTTTGTAGAACAGCTACTTTGTAAGCCATAAAGTTTAGCTGACTTCTTCCATATCAGCGATATTTTATGTTGTTTGAGAAAATCTAGAAAATCATATCCAGATTGATATTATTAACAGTCAGTAGAGAAGTCTTCTTTAAGTTAAAGAATTCAGAACTTTTAAGAAGCGTTGAATAAACTCTAAATGTAAGCCGAAATTCAGAGATCGTGAGGAACGAGCATTGCGCGTAAAAATGAACAATAAGAAGAAGGAGGAAGAAGCGCTTGAAAAACTCCGGATAATAAAAATGCGTGAACAGCAAATTGAAGAAATTAGACAGAAGCAACGTGCACCGGAAAGAGCCATCTCGAAATCACCCTGTCGTACGAGGTTCTGTTAATATTGAGCGATTAATAATGACTTCATAAGCACTTCAAAATTCGGGTGAGCTTAGTTGGGTTTGCATAAAAATAATAGTTGCGGACAAAAAACTGTTTTCAAAGACCAAGAAACATTTTATTAAATGGCAAAAATTAGTCAGAAACAAGTGTTGCAGAGGGTACTACAATCGCATGCAAAAACCACTTGTTCGTGCAAAATCTTCACAAGATATTTCTGCAGCAAAGGATATATCGCAACAAGAAATAACAAAGGATAGACAAGTTTGTTTTATGTTATGTTGTAGTTGTTTCAGTTTTAAGGAAAATCTTGTTGAAATTTTCAGATGTTATTTCAGGCTGACCTCAAATTTCAAGGAAAACGGAACCATATTGATAGCGTCAAACAGGATATCGGTATCCAAA
The DNA here is from genome assembly GCA_013365365.1 of Cruorifilaria tuberocauda. Classification (NCBI taxonomy): domain Eukaryota; kingdom Metazoa; phylum Nematoda; class Chromadorea; order Rhabditida; family Onchocercidae; genus Cruorifilaria; species Cruorifilaria tuberocauda. Next base: position 35,220 of record JABVXU010000375.1, read on the forward strand.
GTAAAAAACAGAAACTAGATTTTGAGGAATGCAATGAAAGAGATAACACTGACGGACGTTCCACCAACACTGATACGCCGCAAACACTGAATGAGAAGCTTGTCAACAGTGAAATTCAAACTGAATCTGTTGAAAGTGATAATAGGAGAAACTCTGAAGAGAAAAATTCACGAAGTAATGTAAACGAAGTTACTGAATCAAAAGAAATTCCTGTGCTGAACAAACAAGAAGTGTTGGGATCTTTACGAAATTGTGACGTTGTATCTGACATCACTACTCATTCATCTGTGATTGGGAGTTCACAGATAAATGAAAAACAAGATATGGATGAACCTTCACAAGTCATGGAAGTTGATACTCTCAGTGTCGAGACAAGTACTATAAGTAATCGAACTTTTAACAAAAGGTTATTTCTGCTTGAACTTAGACTGTTCAGATATTGTAAAAGCTGTTTAAATATTGTTAGATATTTCTCTGGAACATTCATGTTTCAAAATCAAAGTTCTGAAATTACATCGATATACGTTTTCAATATATAAAATTTTGCAAATTTTTGGAAAATTGTTACTTCTGTTATCGTTTTCAGCGTGAATATATCAAACGATGAAACGCTAGATGATATTGGTAATAACTATGATGTAGAAAGCATTTCATCAAATGATGAGACGGATGATGAGGAAAATCCACGAAAACCGATCCCTCTTTGGGCACTAGGTCATTTCTTCTGTTTCTAAAATAGTTCCTAAGATGGAATGTTGACGCATGCGAAAGAATGCCTTTGTTAATTACCAAACAGTTCTAGAAATATAATTAACCCAAATAATTGTAGAATGAAGGAAATGAAATAATGAGAAAATACAATCTTATTAACTAATGTAAACTTTTTGTTTTAGGGGATCGACTAAAAAATGCGTTACGGAAACAAGTTGCGCAGCCACCTATCGATCCTGATGTTTATTTTGGACCAGTACGAACGCCTTTGCTGGAAAAAATCTTCGCAAGAAGTCGCACACGCTATAATAAGCGAACATCTTCAGCCCTGTGGTCATCACCAATGAGTAACCCGAAAAAAGGAACGAGTAAATTTTTCGAATTGCAGCACGTCAATCGCGGTAGTAAACTATAGTACATGATTTGTTGAAATTGTTGTAATTCCACAGCATTGTCAGTTTGTTTTGAAAATTTTTAAAATTTTTCAGCAAATATAGTCATTGTTGTCAATTTGCCTTTGTTGTCCATTTGAGACTTTTTACTTATAATTTTTGGTAGCTACAGTTGTAATTTTGAAAAGAAATAGCATTGCATAAATATTTTCATATATAAGACACCTGCTTATTTATATCAAAATATATAGAGGCAGCTAGATGGTGTAACGAGATGGTACACCAAGCTTTTCATTTTCTTTTTCGCTTTCAAAAATTGTTTTTGCATGAGATTTACCTTCGTAAAGGAAAAAGCAACAATAATCTTCCTTTTTGATAATGAATCAGTATTGATGCTATTTTCTATCATCGTCTGTCGTATATTCTTCATACCTTCATGTGTGTTCATATAATACTTTTTACATCTACAATAAAATCATGCAAAATATAGCTCTACAAAATATAGTAAGACAGTTTGCTATAAATTTCTGAAAGGACCTCTTCCTTTTTTGGTAAATTTGCTAAATAAGTTGTACAAGTTTATCAGTGTGAAAGTGCTCATCTAATTGATTGTATTTTGTTGGACACGACGACGCATGAGATTCCCGCAGAGTGTTCGAGTTATGCGAGTTTCCAATTATCCCTGATGATGTGTATTTGATTGATTCGGTCACAAAAGACATAATAGTCTTCTGGTGGCGATGCATCTAATCATAATATCACCAACAGTTGATGTTCTCGTCCGATCGGTCTATCTGTTCTACTTGTCGTTGGGTCTTGTCTTTTCTACATTTTATCCAACTACTTCTCTCATAGTCGCTGTAATTGCAATGATATCATGATTTATTGTGATAATAATCGCAATAACTGTATTGATATCACGATTTCGATAATGATCGTTTCATTACACTTCCAGCAATAATCACAGTATTGTAGTGATATTTATGGGTTCCTCTTTCCTCCGATTTTTGTGGAAAGGACTTTTCTATAATGATTTTAATTGGAGACTTTAATTTGAAGAGAGGTAAAATTAATTTTTCAGATTTTTCTTAAATGATTTATTGTGTGAAATGATGACTGCTCATTTATCAGTATCAGAGGATCAGATGAATGATTCAAAATTATCAGCTTATCTGAAAGTGTTCAGAGAAGAATGGTTTCTATATTGTTGTGCGTCAGTTTTCGCCATAAAATTTCTCCTGGTGCCATCTTATCATAGTACTGATTTCGAGGTAAGCGATTTAAAAGTAAACTGAAGGAAATTGCAGATTTATTTTCCATAATATTGTTTCTTTAACAAATTTCCTTCTCGAAAAAGAAATTTCGGATTTCAATTTAAATTAAATTCTTTTTTTAATATAGGTTCATCGCAATTGGATGGCTGTTACGCATACTCTTCCTATTTGCTCATGGTACTACGAAGACACATCGCAATGGACTCTCGATTATCCTCCATTTTTCGCTTTTTTTGAATATTTTCTGAGTCAGGTGAATGACATTCATAATTTAATGTAAATCCTTTTATATTTTGTAGTACGACTTTAAATGAGTGATATTGAGAATATCATATTTGTTCTATTACAAATAAAAAATTTTCAGATTGCATCAAAAATTATTCCTTCTGCATTGGTGCTGCAAAAAAACCCGTATTTTTCCACCGAATTATTGTATTTCCAAAGGTTTTCGGTAATTGCAACTGATGTTTTTTACGTAAGTTTTATTTACTACATAAAATTAAAGTAATGGGAATATACGGTTCGTAATGCTTTTTCTTAATTTTGTTTTAAATTTGTGGAATTTCAGTGCTTATCATGCGTTTTTCTGATAGAAAGTTTACGTGGACATTTCAAAAATAATAGCAATGTAAAGGAAAATTCGATCGCTATCGGCGTTTTTCTCATAGCTAATGTTTCTTTGGTGATGATCGATAACATACATTTTCAATATAATGGCATTCTAACATCACTTCTTTTGATTTCACTCGGCTGGATTATAAGAGAATCTTTTCTCTATGTAAGCTCCATAAATAATTTGATCATTCTCGGTATTTCACTGAATTATGGATCTCAGAAATCGACAAATAATTCATTAGGACCTCCAATTATGATAATGTGGTAATTTCTATCGGTTTAGTTTTCTTTGATATTGGATCTTTATTGAATTTCTGTTCATCATCGGTTCATGAAATTTGCCATCTCCTTAAAATGCACATCCTGGCATATAGATATTAAATTGATATTTAATGCTGTAGTTTTGAGTTTGACCTTACATTTCAGAAATTAACAACTTTGTTTCAAAGATCCGTTGATCATGATGAATATTGTCGTGAGATCGATAAAGACTGGTATTCATGAAAATTTCTTTATGTCGTAAATTTTATTTTTCAGGGTGCATTAGCGTATTGTGTTCTATTAAATATGAAACATATTTATCTATTTTATGCACCTGCATACGCTGTGTATTACGCTGTAAATTATTTGTTTTCCTCTGAAAAGGCTTTCATAACTAACGCTGCAAAATTAGCTGCCATTGTTATTCTTCCATTTACATTATCTTTTGGTAGGATAAAGTATTTCTTACTCTTCTAATACATATAATTATTTTTAATCTTTATATTATGCAATTTGAATAATTTTGGAGTGGGTTTGATTGGATAAATATTTTCTAGATCATAGCTTGATTTGTCTATGATGTTGTCTTGAAACAGTTCTTTTCTCGAGCTTGTTTTTTGGTCAAACTTTATCCGGGTGTAAACTTCAATAGTGTATCTATTTCAGGTCCATTTATTTATTTATGTGGTCCTGGTGTTTTACAGCAGATATGGAGACGATTGTTTCCCTTTGAACGTGGTCTGACACATGCTTATTGGGCCCCGAATTTATGGGCATTTTATAATTTTGCTGACTGGTATTTCTATCAAATCCTGAAATTGACTAGGCGATTACCGCGAAATGTTCATTCACCTGCTTACATTTCAGGCCTTGTGCAGGTATTTTCGTATTGCTGTATTCTCATTTTCTTCTTTGAATTCATAATCTATAATATTCGAACATTATTAGTTTATTTTGCAAGTTTCACTTTTTAAATTAAGTGTTTTAGTTGAAAGTAGACCAAATTGTTTCAGGAATTCAAGCATTCCATTTTACCTTCTGTATCACCAATCGGAACGTTACTAATAACGCTAGCATTACTGTTACCGTTAGTATCCCTTATTCGTACACGACACTCAAAGAATTTTCCTCTTTCACTCACACTTTCTGCATTTGCTTTCTTCCTTGCTGGATATCACATACACGAAAAAGCAGTCATACTCATTACTATTCCATACACCATTCTAGCTTCTTCAGTATGCAATTAATTGTATTTTTCATAGAAAGATAAATTTATTGTTAATTTATTGTAAACTTTTTAAGTAAATTATATTTAAAAAAGCAATTTTTTTTGATCGATCACACTTTGATTATTCTTTTCTTTTAATTTATCATTTTCTTTGTGAGACATCAAATCAGCTTGAACGCGCAATGCAGTGTTTTTTCTTCCTTCCGAGAAAAAACTGCATTTTCAACAGATGAGCATTAGTTTTCCTAATCAGACTCATATTTTCAATGTCCAAACTATTTATTTAGTTTACTGGTTAGAAGATACATTATCACAATGTTTTGAGAAATTATTTCAGGATCATCGATTTCTACCGTCTTTTATTGTGCTTTCAGTTGCGGCAAATGTTTCACTTTTTCCTCTCTTCTTCACATATTTCGAGAATATGTTAAAGGTTTGCTTTTCTATTTGGTTGAGAACACTGTCATTCGATAAAAGATTATCCAGTTTGAAATAATCTCTAAGCTTTATATGAAATTACAAGAATGATTTTTATAGATGAAGTAATAAATAGCATAATGAACGGAGATCTTCGCATTTTAACCTGTAATATTATTCATATTTTTTGAATCAGTTTATAATTCGATGATACTGCGACTTCGTTGATACTTTTGTATTAAAACAGTGTTTATTTATTTTAGATTTCCATTACACTTTGCTATCTATTTTTATCAATAAGTATTATGCGGTTTTTATGTCCAGAAAAATCGCTTCATTTTCTTCAAAAACTTTACTTGTTCGGACTCTTAATTGTTCAGATTTATTGCTTAGTTCTGCATCAGGTTGGTAAATTTCATTATATTTTCTCGTTATCCAAATAAGAAAAAAAGATTTAAACACATTTAAAATGCATTGAATATGTCACTGAATTGAGGAAACTTAATGAATGAATTTTAAATTCTTGTATTCACTATTATTCTTTCATTCAGTCTTCCAAGTGGTGGAAGATATTTTTAAAAAATTTTCAGCTTTAAGTCCTTAAATATGATCGTATTTTAGATTATATTTGGTAGTAATTTCGAATTCGTTCCTTTGATGCTTACTTCATTATCAACAGCTGTTGGAATTTGTTGGATATACATTGAACTGTTGGGGATTATTTCTTCTGATGATTTCAAATATGCGGAAGCTACGTGTATCTGTGAAAGAAAGTTTAAAAGAAAATTTCTTTAGTGGATGGTTTCATCACTAAGCTGATAACTCATTGCCGAGTATGACCGCTCTAACATGATCATGATTACGAAATACATGCAAGATTTTATTTTGCAATAACAATTAGCTGAATAATAAAAATGAGTTACAAAGGTAATTGTTGTCATTATTATTGCTATTTATCTGTTTTACGATTATCTGCAATAAAATTTTTCTTAGTTCAGTCTGATCACTTGTTTTAACTACAGATTGAGTTGTAATTCGTTTTTATACAATATAGATATTTTGAACAGCTAGCTATAAATGTAAGTAGTTTCATTTGTTTTGCAAACACTATATTTATTTATTGATCACAGAAGAATAAAATGTCAATGCGTAATTCTTTAGTAATAACGAAAATAGTATTTACGATAATAAACCACGATATTGCTAGGGAAAATGTGCCTGTCACAGGTTTGCAGCAATTATGTTTGCATATCAGAGTACTGATAGCAACTTCTAATTGATATATTCAAATAACAGCGAATACGATGAAATAAAATAAAGTACATACGATAACGAATGTTAGTTGATAGGATGAAAAGATCATTGGAAGAAATGTAACAAATGATCTGAGTGAAATAAACATAATTAAATACAAAAGGATTGAAAGGATTTAATACAAAAAGTTTCTCTTCTCAAATGTTTACTATGATATGAATCAAAGACATAAATCCTTTTGAATTTATTTAACTTCCATTTATAGTATTTGATCAACAAGGATTAATCTCCCTATTTAAATTCCATCATTCCAGTTCTACATTTTTGTTTAGAAGAAAGGGTGATTAAATTGAGATAAAAGGATTTAGAAATATGCTAACATTTATTTATTTAATTAGATGTTATATTGTTAATTTAATTTCTTTGATTTAATTTTTCTGTTTCTTCGATTTTATTTAATTTGCATTTTTGGATGATTTAATTATTTCAGTTATTCTGTTATTATTACAATTTCTTAGAAATATTACCCGATCTTCATCGCTACGTCATTTCATCAAATGTCGTTGATATTGAATTACCAAATTTGTATCATATAGGCATCTTTGAAACTTCTTTATCATTTCTATCATACATCATTACCTTCTCATATTTTTTAATGCTATTTGAAAAAAATGGTTTAATTTAAATCATATAAATCATATAAAATTTTAATTTAAATCATCAAATGTTTTGTGGAAAAAGTTTAAAATTGTGAGCATTCTTATTAAATAACAATTAAACAATAATAACAACAAATAACAAAAAGATTAAATAGCAATCAACAGTTTAGGATGCATTTTTTTTGTCATCATTAGCAATTTATCAACTAATTAACATAATTTAATTAAACTCACAAATGGATATATTTAAGCGCTGTTGGAAGTAAATTTGAAATGAATTTGCTCAAGTTTCAATTTTATTATCTTTCAATATCTTCTTCATTTCTCATTTCCAATTATTAACCGACTTATCTGATTGAAATTAAACCTGCTTACAAGGTTGCTTTTCCTTTAAGCTTTACTTTGTTATCTTTGCATTTTTTCCCCCTTTTGAAGAAATAAAAGAATTGCTCAAGTTGAATTTGATACGATCGAATTAGGGAAGTGATCAGTATTTGCTTGTTCACTTTGATCACGTCTAATCAAATTCAATTCACTTTCTTTTCATTCTTGATCAAATAGTGAATAATACTACTTCAAGTAATTTCTCCTCTCTTCATTTCTCTTTTTTCTTTTAAATTTCATTTTTGAAAATTTTGCTATCATACTGATGTTAACAGTGATATGCTATTAAAGCATTAGCAATGATAATAACACAACAATGTAAACAATATAATAGACACTCTAATATTTTTGTATGTTATTATTTTGGTTTTGTTATATAATTATAGTAATAAGTAATTTTAATTACAGTAATAATTATTTTAACTATAGTAATAGTAATAGTAAACAAACACAAGAGATTTGTTTATTTACTTAATCTAACAAATAAGATAAATTTATTTACCTCTCCAACAAATACGATAGACAGAATTGTTGGACAAGCTCATTTTCATTGAAATATTTTATAAATACAAAGTTTGTTAGTAATACTGAGGACAATAATAATGATTGGGTAGGAGGATAATAACAATAATAATAATAATAATAATAATAATAATAATAATAATAATAATGATGCTGATGATGATACTGGAAATGTTAGTTGATGCTGATATTGACGATAATGTTAGCAAATAAAGTAGGAAGAGAGTGGTGCAATTTGAGAGAGGACATTCACATTTCCCTGCTTCTCTAATGCTTCTTCAATTCCTCACTACCATCATTATCGTCATCATCATTATCGTCATCGTCATTATCATCATCGTCGTCATTATCATCGTCGTCATTATCATCGTCGTCATTATCGTTATCGTCGTCATTATCATCGTCGTCGTCGTCGTCGTCACTCAAATCGATATCGACCAGTTGATGATGATGATGACAAGGACGATGACGATGACGATGACGATGACGATGACGATGCCACAACGATAATAATATAGAGGACGTGGGTATAGAGGACAGAAATGGATGGGTTGACAACAGCAGTAACGATGGTAGTGATAGTTGTATTCGTAGTTAGTAGTGGTAGTGGTAGTAGTAGAGTAGTAGTAGTAGCATGAATAACGACAATGATAACAATAATGATAATGTTATCATGTGTTGTTGGTGGAAGAGTGATACGAGTAGTGATAGCAGTAGCATGAATAACAATAGTGATAATGATGATAATGTCTTGTCATGAATTTGTTGAAAGAGTGAAGAATATGATTTAAAAATTGAAATGATTCAGAATGAAATAACTGATAATTTCTTGTATCATTTTTTAATTTTATCATACTCTGTTGACAATTTACTATATTTGTTATCATTAAATAATGAAAGTAATGTGAGAGTGATTTTGATCAGAAATGTTGAACTGTTTTGTTTAATTTATTTAATAATGCTTTTTTTTTTCTCCTCTTCTTCTAGAATTTCTCTCGATAATGATGATTATTGTTGATACTAACGATAATAATAGTAATAATAATAATAATGACGATGATGATTTTCTTTTAATTTTTTTCAAACAAAAATTTTGAGAATATCCCTAAAATATAGTGTGAATAGTATGGATAATTATACAAGGATAATCATGCAATAATTATCGTTATTATTATTATTATTATTATTGATTTAGACCAATAATAATAATTATCGTCAAGGATAATTACTACTATTATTGCTATCGCTACTACTGTCGATAATAATGATTATTGTTGATACTAGTGATGATGATGATGATGAGGGTATTGTTGATGCTAATGATAATGATGATAATAATAGTTGAGGAAGATTTATAACGAAAGGCAGGTACATGAAGGGGGTATTGATGTTGCTAGCACTAATAATGCGGTCGTTGATGATTGTGCTGTTGTTGTTGGCTGATGATATCATTGTGCGGCAGAAATGCTGGCAATGTTGATGTCGATGAGCGCCGCTTCAACATTTTCATCCTTCCCCTATACCATCACCATCACCATCACCATCATCACCGTTGCTACCATCACCATCACCATCATCACCATCACCACCATCACCATTGCCACCATCACTATCACCATCACCATTGCCACCATCACCATTGCTACCATCACCATTGCCACCATCACTATTATATCTTACCATTACTTTTCATCGTTATCAAAACTATCATACACAATCCTCTTTTTCCCCTTTTCATTTCACCCCCTCCCCTCTCCTTGCCTCCCATCCACCTTCCTTTTCCTATCATTGCTGTTGTCGTTGTTGATAACGATGATTTAGAAGCCTTTTACATTACGTCGTACCAACAACACATTTCCCATCTTTTCTTTCCTTTATCAGCCAATTTTAAATTATCACTTCAAATGATCTCATTGATAATTGTACCCACAAATTCAATATTAAGTTAAAATTTTAATCATAATTAAAAAAAGTAAATATTTTAATGATTGCATAAATTTCAACGAATATTTACAGTAATAACCGTAATTAGAGTACATTGAAATTTGTTAATTTAGCTTATTTTCAGGTAACTAACCATGCACGCCGGTTTCGATGGTACAACAGCGCCTTCAATGGTGAGTATAGTAAGTTAATTTTGAATATTTATCAAATTATCATTATTTCTTCATGAAATTTTAGCAACGTATATGATGAAAATTAGTTCTTTATAGAAGGATTCATTGTATCATATTTAAATTCATTTAAATATATATATTTTATATGATTAAATGGAAAGTTAAAGTCAAACTTTTTGCAGGTGCCAACGAATGTTGCTGTCTCACAACGTGAAAAGAGACGATTTTATGTGAAGAAATCGATAATTGGAATGCAAGAATTTCGGGACTGGGAAGAGAAGCTGGGTGATTATTGGTATCGCCATCATCACGTGAATTCTTTTTTTTTCCAATTTTACTTCTTATTTAGTAAGGCTAATTAGTCGTAAAATGTAGCCAAATCATTGTAATAGTATCGACCGATATTGAAAAAATTTAACATCCACTATTTGTTGTTAGGTGCACTTTGCACTTCTTTATTGGTAATACTTTTGATAAACTACTACCACTTTCGTTAACGTCGCAGTAATATCGAGAGCACAATACACAGAAGACCAGACGATCTTGACGACCAGCGACTGACTTGTTTTAGAAAGTGAATAACATCGTGTATTATCATTGCAAATATGAACCTTGTTATGCGTCGATGAAGGCTAAAGTAATGCTCGATTGTGTACAGGTATTCAAGTTGTTCAGTAATTTTTAATTACTTTTCAATTTCTCATTAACTATTATATTATCGTCTAAGTTAGAATATAATTTAGTTTATTATAATTTTTTGCAGTTATACGTTACAGAAGAAGGACATTCGCATCCCGCACCTGCCGATATGATGGTATATTATTTGTACATATTTCTAAGTATAAATTTTTTCTTTTTCAAAAATGATATGCGAAATTAAGAAATGAAACAGAAATTTATGCTCTAAAATACATCATCGTATTGAATGAATTGAATGAGAAATGACAATGTCTGTTATGCCATTATAGTTCAGCATCAGTTGATTGAATCATAATTTTTTTTCAGGCACCACCATCAAAGCATGTAATGGATCCTTTAACACGACAAACTGTATCGGTTCAAAAACGAAAAGTATGTGAAAATTTTTATCGAAATTTTGAGAAATCATAAGTTGTAGTATATCACAAGTAATAGGCTTTTTATTTTGCATAAATTTTAATTAATTTTTTGCAGCACATGGATGAGCAGTATTATACCGGATTTTCAGCAGCGCCGTATCCTCAACAGTTTTTGAACGATATACTTCGTATGCAGGGCGATTTTAATGGTGTTCATGATGTTAGTCGCTTTGTTTCAATGATTCTTTTTGTTCTGTTGATGACAGTGACAAGAATTGTAACATCGATCACTAAATTATTTGGAAATATTTTTAAAAAATTATGCAATCGTATCAGTGGTTTTTTTAATCATGGAGTTGTTCCAAATTTTCATCTTGGCAGATCGTTTTCAAAAGTCGTTTTTACGTCTTGAAAAGAGGGATTTTAATTTATAAGTTTTAGTTTGGGAATTTTAAAGAATGAATAATTACAAGCGCTTACAGGCCAGTGCAACTGCTTGTTACAACAATCCTCATGTTGCATTTCAAAATGGTGAAGCAGCAAAAGAAGTAATTTTTTTTCACTCTTGTATTTTTAATTTGCATTTGTTTCTAGAATTAAACGGAAAATTACACTATTATCAGATAGAAATAGATTTCGTATGACATCAGAGCCTTCATGGCTATGCGTAACGACTTTATCAGGGTATCGAAATAAAAATGGAGAATCAGGGTGCTACAACATCGGATATGCGCATGGAGGTGATTTCGGCAGTGGCAGAAGTGGCCAAATACGCTCAGAACAGGACAGCACAGATGGAAAATAGTTCTCAGAAGAATGCTGATGGAAACGGTACCGTACAACAAGTATCGAAACCAATTTCTGCCCACTCAACAACCTCACCTATCAGTTCACCTGAAGTACATCCTTCTGGAAATTCCAACCAAGTGCAGCAGCGAAATGGTTTCTCCGATGAAAGTGATAGTGACGATGAAGAGTCATCAGGTTAGTGAATCAAGTCATGTTTAAATTGGGTTATCCTATAAATTAAAGTTTAAGTTTCATTTGTCGCGTTGGGTATTTTATGAATTAAAACTCGAAAGCCATTAATTTAATGAGCAAACCTTTGCAAATCTAGAAATTCTCATGCATAATTAAAAATAGCTGTTTTAGATACGGAAAGTGACGATGCAAAGTGTTCTTCTTCCCATGCTGGCCAAAAATGCGGTGGTGGAGATATTGAGGTACATTTTTTTTTCGAATTTAACTTGGTAAAGTAAGTTTATCCGTAAAGAAAGAGTTTTGTACGTCTCTTATTCACAGTGGAATCATTTAATCATTAGAAATCTTTGTTTTAAAATCTGATTTCAATTTGAAGTTTGTAATCTTATTTCTGAGTTGATTTTGGAGCAACTTTGCATTCTCATTATTTTAAGGAAGATGGCGAAGTTTGCAAAAAAATACTAATTTTTTCGCAAAAAATACTAATTTTTTTTCGTATGCAGGCTGACAACGATTTGTTTGCAATATTGAAGAAAAAAATTGAAAGACAAGTACCACGGAAACGTTTGCGTTATTTACGACGTATAAGACGGCAACTAAGTTATTTTTTACAAATGCATGAAGTGAAAGAAATGTCTTCACGATTACCGCCAACAACAAAATACGAAGATATCTTCGGGAAGCATCAACAACAGCAGCAGCAACAACCACATCAACACCAGCAGCAACAACAGCAACAACAACAACAACAATCACAGCAGTGATTAATATTGTGTAAATAATTGTCTTGTTTTGAGCTGTTCTTCCCAATACAAAACTTTGGTCTCAATAATTTTGAAATTTTTTCATGTTGTAAAGAAACTTTTGTAGCCCTTTTTTCTCCGCAATACCAGACTTGAAACTATTCTTGAAAAAAAAAATTTAAGAGCAAAATTAGCTCACAAGGAATTGCTTTCTTTCTATTTGAAGTTTCATATTTCGCTCGAGACTCTTTGAAATTAATTTCAAAATAAGATTTTTGTGATAAAATAAATTTTGGTGCGAACAGGTGGCATTCAATTCTCCTCTTTTTCTTTACATTGATAAACTGTTCAACCAATGTGAACAAACATTATTACTGCATATTACACCTTTTGCTGTTCATTTAGTTTTTGCGAATTCAACTTCTTAAACTCTCACTTCTTTAGTGAACATGTATAATTTCTCACTATGAATGCAAATCAACACCCTACAAACCATTAAGCATTTTATGGTGGTTACACATAACGAATTTTGGAAGATATGAAGAAAGCCAAGAAAATCGTAAATTTCGGTTAATTAAATTTTAGTGATTTCATCATACCAAATGCCTTCACTGTAACTATGAAGTTAGCTTTGGCAATTGAACGTTCATTGATGCTAGGATGAAAGCTGAGAAGTATGAAAGCATGAATGATATCTATTTGAATACGAAGATCTTTACGTCATTAAAGTTATTTGAGTGTTAGAATGACGCAAATTGGTGAATAATCAATCAACTAATTGTATTGTTTATTAATTTTTACTACTACATTTGCTTGTATACTCCCAAAATATCTGCTAATTATTTTACTATTGTGAGGATTAAACGATGAAATAAAAAAGACAAAAAGTGTAATCAATCAATATATTTTATGATTGAATAACAGTTTAAAGTTATTTGAAGTTTAAAATTTTTTTTTTTGTAAAGTTGAATGGAGCAATAATGATTAATAGATGCAAACACACTTTAAAATTACAGTGGTATTCGTTCTTCATATTGGATTGTTTTTTAAATTACCACAATTTGACATTATGTACCCTGTGCATTACAGTTTATTTACCTTTTCACCTGTTCGTATTATTTTCATCCCACTTTTTGGAGTGGATAGTTTTAGCATTGTACAGCAATTGAAATAATCTTTAAGAGAGTTGAAAAGGAGAAAAGAGATAGAACTAAGACTGTTAAAAAGTAAGAGCTAACTAAGATATTTGTCTCAAACCCATTTCTCATTATTTTTTTTTTTTATCAACTCTCTCTCTCTCTCTCCTCTCGTTTTAGGTATTAATTTATCACTGTCTTATCATTGTTAATTGTGATGGTTCAACGATGACTTCTATTTCTTCTCCGATCACATAAAATTTAAAATTTAAAACTACTCTTCTCCTGTTTTATCTAAACTATCTAAGATCAACTTTATATATCATTTAATTATTTCATCCAAATGAAGGGAATCCATTGTATAATGTGTACTGATTATTTCGCATTTTTTTTGTTCTTATTTTCTAATCTATTATTGCGAAAATAATAATAATAATAGTAATAATTGATAATAATAATAATAATCAATAATAATAATAATAATAATAATTGATAATAATAACAATAATCAATAATAATTAATAATAATAATTGATAATAATAACAATAATCAATAATAATTAATAATAATAATTAATAATAATAATTGATAATAATAATAATTAATAATAATAATTGATAATATTAATAATAATTAATAATAATAATTGATAATAATAGTAACAATAATAACAATAATAAAACAGTAATAGTGTAAACATATTCTTAATGAGTAAAATTGATAATAAAATAAAATGATTTCTTTATTTTTATCATTCATTAATCAGCTATCATAAATAAATGAATGGAAAAATAATGAGGAATGAATTGAAGGAGAATTACTTGAAATATAAAAATAATTGTGATTAAGGAGGTGAAGAGAATGATTACGATTGTCATCAAAGTAATAAAGTATTGAAATAGGATTTTTTATATCAGACTGATTATGACTTCTTCTTGATTATATCATTAATTAACTGATATCATCCCATTTTCACTATGAATGCAAATTAACATTGAGCGTAATTTTAGTTCATGTTTTATTCTATATTTTCATTTTCACTTCAAATTCAAAGAGATAACACTTTTATAGCAAAAGCAATTTTCTTATGAATATATTAGATAGTGAAATAATATTAATCTAAATTGGGGAATATGAGAATGTAAAATGATTTGAAACGTTTAACACGCAACGTGTAACGTTTGATTTTTGAGTAGGGAAGTAACGTGCAACGTATGACGTATGATTTTTAAGAAAGTAAAAGTGAATGCTACACGTACGATTGACCTTTCCCGTATCATTTTGTTTGCAGGCATTTTAATTCAAGAATATTAACGCTTGATCGTCGATAATAATAAAGATGAAACGTTAGCTTAATTAATTAAGTAAACTTAATTAATAAGCATTAAGCTAGATATGCTGTTAACAAAAAAATGCATATACATTTGTAATTTATCATATATCAATGACATATTTTATGTATGTCAAATAATTTCAAACTCTTATCACTACTTCTCCTTCCATGACAATGATTTCTTTTATTTACTTAAATAAATCTGAAAGTAAAAAATTATTAAAATTGAGATAGTAATCATTTTGTGAGTTTACAAAAAAATGCTAAATTGAAAATTTTCCATCTTTTTTTTCTTGTTTTTTGTATTTTTCATTTTCTTTTTGTTTTTCGAGATATGATAAGTATACGATGTTAATATGATAAGTATGATATCACAAACAGGAAGTTGAAATTATCATTTCAATCTATTTTTTTTTTTAAATTTAAATTATCGCTTTTATTTGAAGGAAGTATTAGAAAAGGATATGATAATTAGATGAAATATGATAATTGGACTATGATAAGTTTATTGTTATCATTTATAGTTATCACTTAACACTCTTTTTTTTCATTCAATTGTAAAGAATTGTTTATGATTTTCATCAATTTATCTAAAATTAATTTTGAAAAATTGAAAAATTTCCTATGTCTACAAAATTTCAAAAAATTGTCGTCTACGAATTTCAATTCAATATGTCATTTTTTTTTCTATCCGCTCTTTGATTTCACTGCTAAAATTCTTTGTTAAATAAGTGAACATTTGTTAAAATGTACAGAAAATACATATCAATAAACATTTTCTGCAATTCGAAATCGAAAACTTAATTTTTTTCGTTTAAAAAAGTGAAATGGAATATATTATGGAATATTTTGGGATTAAATTATTAATGTTTTGGAATTAAATTAAATTAATAAAAATTAAATTTACTTTTTTCTTTTAAATCTTTTATTGATTCTAACTTACTGTTGTAAATGAAAGTAAACACAGAAATGTTCATTTCACTTTTTGTAAAATCGATTAAGCAAATTTGATTTGTAATTTCTTACGTATTAAAAATTCAACTCTTTCCATTCAGTTCATTTCAATTCAGATCATGAAAATTATCTGCCAAAGGAAGAATATCCACTATAATCTTACTAACAGTATTATCATTACGTTTATGATAAGCTATCTTTAATCATTTCTCTCTCGTCTTTCCTCTCTATTACAATTAAATTAACAAAAGTGGAATTTCAATTATTTGAAAATGAGGTAAAGAAAAAGGAGTGGAATGTTAAAAAGAAAAGAAAATTGATTTTCAAAGTGCAAAATAACACGTACGTTATTTTTTACTTTTTTACTTTCACGTTCAAAACTTCAATGAATAAATTGTTTCGATGGAACAAATTTTGATAAAGTACAAACTTTCTTTTTTTTTTTTTTGGTAAAAAGTTTTTCTGTTTCAAAAATTTTACTCTTTTGTTTTCACATTTCTTTTAGCTGTTAGTTCGAAAATTTTCCAGTTATGAAAACAGGTCTTTTAACAATTTGTACGTATATGTGTGTGTGCGTGTATGCTGCATGTGTATGTGTACGTTTGTGTGTTTATATGTATGTGTATGCATGTGTATGTGGGCTTGTTGTATGTGTGTATGTGTGCGTGTGTATGCTGTATGTATACGTGTACGTTTGTGTGTTTACGTGTATGTGTATGCATATGTATGTGGGCTTGTATGTATGTATGTGTGCGTGTGTATGCTGTATATGTATGCGCACGTGTGTGTATGTGTATGCATGTGTATGTGAGATAATTAACTTTATTAGCAATTTTAATTTGTCCTTTTTGTACTCAAAATCGATATTTTGTTAAATTTTTAAATTGAAATGATTTTATTAAAACTTTTATTATTACTCTTTTCTCCACCATTCCATGGAAAATTTCATTGAAAATTTCTTTTATTTAAATTTAAATTCAGGAATTAAAAATGAATTTTCCTCCTCATTTTCTCAATTTATACTTTGCTTTTTAGCAACAAAAAAAAAAGAGAAAAGGGAGGAAAATATTATTCTTTAACAAAACAATAATAAAAATTAGTATTATTTAAAATTTAAAATTGAAAAAAGTTAAAATTTTTTAAATTCTAACTTTCCCAGTTTTTTTTTACGTTTAATAAATTTTGCTATTTTTTTTTGGTCAAATAAAAAGATAATATTTCATAAATAATTTCAATTCATCCATTTTAATTATTTATTTTTTAAATGTGAAATTTACAATTCGAATTTTATCGCAGTTTTCATTTGTTAGTTTGAATGGAAAACAAACAGCTTTGTTCTTTCTTTTCTTATCATTCGTTTCTATTCAATTTGAAATTTGTTAAATTCACTTTGTCTTTTCATTTCAACGAAACACAAACAACACAAATCGAATAAATAGCATTTAACAATAAGAAATAACTTTTTCCAATATGTCATTTCATTTCTAATTTTATATTTTGATGATTGATAACTAATTTATTTCATAAATAGGAAATATCATATCGCTATAATTTATGCAAATTATTCAAATGATTAATTAAACTGAAAATGTGATAGGAAGAAAAAAAAAAACGATGATAGTATTTAACAAATGTGCCAAAGACAAGAGGTGAGTGAAGAAAGTTTTAGGCATTCGATCAAAATAATAAATTACTCAAAAGCAGAAAGCGAAAGATTTCGATTAGTTTTCACTTGCAATAATATCTTTTTACAATTTACAAAAAAAAGAAGCTAGCCGTTTGCTGAAATACTTTAACAAACAATTTCTTTCTTCTTTAAAGTTAATATTTTAACAGATAGACTGTTATCAATTTTAGTTTACTTTTGAAAATTCATACTTTCGATTAAATTCCACAATTATTTGCTTTTGAGTAAAACTTTCGTAATTATGAGAGGAGCGACGGGAGAGGAAAGAGAAGAATGGAACTTTGAAATGAATGGAACTTTAAATTCTAGAGTAGCTTAACAATTGAAAATTTATTTAATTTTAAAATTATTTAAGCAACAATGCATTAATTTAGCGGGTATTATTATTATTA
>JABVXU010000376.1:0-53242 GCA_013365365.1 Cruorifilaria tuberocauda
GAGAGAGAGGGAGAGAGAGAGAGAGGGAGAGAGAGAGAGAGAGAGAGAAAAAGATTCATAAATTTCATTTCAATTAACTCTTTTTAATGCGTGCATTTTTTTCTTTTTTTGAAATTTTTAAATTGACAGGAAATTAATTTTTTATCACAAAGGAAAGTTTTTTTTTCTATTTACGCAATGAATGATAACTGATAAAATCAATTCTTTCGCTTTTCTTTTTTTCCTTCTAATCAATTTCCCAAACATCCATCATCTTTTTACTATCACTTCTAATAATGATGAATCACTTTTGCAATTCGAACGTATCATCACAACTTTTCTGCTACTATCATTATTTGTACAGAAATGAAGCGGTCCTCTTTCTTACTTATTACTTACCTTCAAAGTTATCTTACTTATCTTCAATGGTATAGAAATAATATAGCATATCATTTAATTTATACTTTCAGAAATGATTGTGTTGAAAAGAATTGAAAAAAAGTTTTACGTAATTTCTTTTTAAATATTTTTAAAACAATAATAGTTATCTTAACTTTATAGTTATTCTAACTTTCGAAACAAATTATTTTGTTAGAAATCACTTAATGTTAACTCGATTTTAAATACAACTAATCAATCATTTTTGTTATTGAAGAGTTATAACGTATTGCTAAATTTAATGATTGAATGCGAAAATGATTAAAGGAATTGTTTATTTAGTCTGTTATCATTAGCTATTTGATTTATGTCAATAATTCGATGATCATATCATAAGTTATAAATATGAAGTAACTGATAAGTATACTAACGTTATCATGATTATTCCTTCTCAAGATTACATTTACATTGTTTTTTTTTTCATAATTATTGAACAATGATGAAAATTAATTTACAAAAATAACTTAAACGAAAACACGTTACGTTACGTATTTCAGGTCGTACGTCATATAGTACGCCACAAGTTGTAGAATTGGAAAAAGAATTTCGTACCAATCGCTATTTGAATAAACAACGACGAAATGAGCTTGCAACATTGTTAGCACTCACCGATCGACAAATTAAAATATGGTTCCAGAATAGACGGATGAAAGAGAAGAAACAACGACTGGCTACCGCACCACCAAACAAAACTCTCAAAACCACTGCTACCACTATCACGACGACTATCGGTAGTAATAGTACACCAACAACTTCCGCTGCTACCATCCTTCCAATTCATATGACAAACTTTAGTAGTGATTTAGGGAATAGTGGTGGTAGTAGTAGTAGTGATATATCATCGAAGGCTTTCTCACATAGTGTTAACGATGATTGTATCAGTGATAATGAAATCAAAAGTAATAATGGAAATGGTAGTACCAGCAATGATATGATGAAGAAGAAGGAGAATGAAGAGGACGGGAATGATAAGGTATCACTGGTTGATGATGAGGTAGCTAATGGAGCATCTTATACATCACTCTGAAGTAATTTCAACTTCTTTACTGAATCACATTTTAACTTTAATCATTTCATTACTGTCTACTAAAACCGTCCGTACAATTAAGTTTTCCCATAGAATTCATCGATTAGCTTTTCTTGTTTACAAGTTAAAACTTTTTCTTTTTGAAATGTGTAGTTCAAGCATTGAATTATACGTTATGCTTTGTTTTTTTATTTGTATTACCTTGTTGTATATATAGGAATCTCAATATGTCGAGAGTTTAAACAAATTTCAGCAAAAGAAAGAGTAATCGTAATTTGTAGAAATCGGTGATTTTTAATTAATTAAGTACAATAATTATAATAGACTACAGTAAACTGTCACATAAACAATTGAAATGATTTATTTGTAAAAATAAATTTGAAATCGATATGATCAATTTATTGATCTTCTGATTGTTTATTTTATTTTATTGCATATTTGCTAATTCTTCTAACAAATTTATCAAAGTTTGAATTTCCCTTAAATGTTCTACCTCCGTTTAATTTTTTTCTTTTGTTTAATTAAATAATTATAATCATTTCCCGTACAGTAGCAAATAATAATTCACAAATAGTCATTTTCCTGAATGCTTTCCGCAATATTTCCGGAATTTTCTATGATACTATTGAACTAAGCTTATTATCCTATATAGAATGATAAAAAGAATTGAAATTTACCATGCATGCTTCTATCAAATACTTTATCAATCATTCTTCCCATTATCACTAACTCTAAACTTTGGTAATTGTAAAGCATTTGGTTAATTTAAATCTTTCAATTTTGATAATTTAAGATCCATACTTTCTTTCATTATTGATTGATTAATCTCAGTCTCTGATTTCATTCTGATAACTTATCGAATACTATCTTCTTTTATCTTTTTTCTAGTCCTTTTCATCAAAATGCTCATAGATTTTGTTTCAGTTTCATCTGTTCAATTTTTGATGTGAAAAAAATGTTATCATCTCAATAAATAACCGAAAGTTTTCTTTTGATTGAAGTAATACGCAAACAAAAATTATAATCCAATTGTAAAAAGGAAAATTAATTTTAAATTGAAAGAAATCAAATACTGATATTTCTAGAATTTCATGGAAGAAATGGAAATTTGAATGAAAAATTATGATAGAATAAGTGATAAAAGATAATCATCTGATAAAGTAAAATAATTTCAAATTAAATTAAATCTTTTCTAATTGGCGCAATTGACGGAATTAGCGGGAAATTACGTGTACTTATTTTGGTTTTTCTCAAAAAAGTATTATGAAATCAGCAGACAATTCTTTTTTCTTTAGCTAATCTTTGTTTAAGCAAAAAATTGGAGCAGAAAAAGAAAAATAAATCTCTCATCTATTTTTTTTTTGCTTTTGAAGTTTTGTTTCTTTGTTATTTTCATTTCCTTGGCTCATTTATTAAAGTTTTTTTTTTTGTTTTGCAAATTTCAAAAAGGATTATTTTTTAGGAGCCAAATGATTATTCCATCTGAATAACTATCATGCCTAGCCAATACTATCATTCCCAGGTTGCCATTTGTCAACTGCAAAAGAGCATAAATCGAAAATTGAAGCTCTAAAGAAATCGAGATGAATTTAAATTAGAAAAATGATCAAAGTTTAAACTGGAAGAGAAGTCGATCGTGTCTTCTCAAATTAATCATTCCTTAATTTTAGTTTTCCTTGATGATAAAAGAAAGAATTGTTGCATTACAATAAAAATAACAAACAAAGTTTTTGATGTTGTGATATTATCCAAAGAATATTTATTTCATCTTTTCCTTCCATTTCATTTTTTTTTACAGCTTAACTGATAAGTTTAAATTTATCAATGAATGAATTGAATATTATTATCAATTCGTTTGTTATATGTGTCGATCAACAAAATTTCGAACAATTCACTATACATTTTGCTCAAATTGCAAAGCTGTAAAACATGATTGCCACATGTGCTTTTTCTTTTTAATAAATATGTTTCGAAATATTTGACGTATGGAAAAGAAGAGAGGAAGAGAGAGGGAGAGGGAGAGAGAGAGAGAGAGAGAGAGGGAGGAAGAGAGAAAATTTTTAAAAGTGTGATGAGTTATGGTCGAGTGGTTGAAGAGGCATTTTGGATGGATGGAAGTTTTGAGGAAGCTTAGAGCAATTGGTGCCTCATAAATCATTGACTTAAGGCCTCTCTCTCTTCCTTTCCCCCCCGTAACTTTCCCGACAACCAAATGTTACTTTCCTTACTGAAAGTATCTTTTCAAATCAATGCAAATCCCTCAACACTGACAGAATTTAGTGTTTAACGGATAATTTTACTAAATTATCACTTTGAATTAATTTAATTAAAAACAATTGAAAAGTTCATTTGTTATTCTTTTAAAAACAACGACAAATTGTTTTTCGCATTTATTTACTGAGAAAATGAAGCAACAAAGCAGATTGATTAAAATCAATTTGAATTTTGCAATCATTAATTTAATTAAACTTTTTTCTAATATTTACTGTGAAACATTTTGTTTTTTCTTTTACAATGGAATTCTTTCAATGATACATACAATTATTCTTAGCAGTGATTGGTTGATTTCAATCAAATTTAGGAAAATCAATTTGATTAAAATTTGATTAGAATTTATCGTCATGAAGTCAAGAGAAAAAAGTTACTGTATTGGAGGAACAAAAATTATATTTTCAGTTTGCTGAAATGTGTATTTACCTGTTGATAGTTGACAAAATCACTATAAAATTTACTATAAGCTCTGAATTTATCTTGAAATTTTTTAAAATTTAATTAAACTTTTTCCCAAAGCATTTCCAGTGATCGTTTTATTTTGCAGCAAAAAAATTTGAATTATTTACTGTGCCAAATTAAATAAATAACAAAACTGATAAGTGTTATCAAAAGTACTTATAATCTTTTTTTTAGATTAATAGATATAATTTGAAATAATTTAATTTAAAAAGTATCAAAGAATGGAAAGTAATGATTTACCGAATTCTTGAAACTGAAATTGATGAAGATGGATTTTAAATGCCAGAAAAAAGGACTGCTAATATATCACATTGGTGATTTGTTAAATAGCACTTAGTAATAATATGTTTCAAGTCGGAAATTTGAAAATAAACAGTTATGATTAGAATTTAATTGATAATGACAAGTTCATGATAATGACAGTTTTTGAATTATATTCCATAATAAATTAACAAAATGAAAATTATAATTTCATTATTAATTTTTAAAAATAATTAATTTTGACGAATTATTTATCAAAAATTAGATAACAATCTTTTTTGTCATTGAATATTTTAAATTGCAACTTTCATTCATATTTAAAATTAAACGTTCTCGCTCACGTCATGACATTCAAATGTGACGTTTTCCGATCACGTCTATCCCCCCAATACATTATTTATTTTAAACTTTAAAAGAAAAATTTCATGCGAAAAAGAAACTTTTAATTATTTCATCGTAAGAGAAGAAAAGAAAAGTTTTGGTAAGTGATGTTATCTCAGAAACTGATACTGTACGGTGCAATATATCAATGAATGCTCACTGATATTATCTATCATTTAAGAAGGTTTCTTTTTTTATCATTACCTCTCTTACTCAGTGATAAAGAAAGAGGCGAAAAAATAATTGAAAAGATCATGTGATGAAAATTAAACTAATGTTTACATGCAGTTAACCTTTTATCATTTATCATCATTCTCTTATCTTTTCCAACTTGTCTTTCATTCCATTCAAAAAAAAAAAAACAAAGTTTGAGAAAAAATGTTTTGGAAAAGAATTTAATTTAAATTTTTGAATATTAAATAAAATAATTGTAGAATTTTTATCGGCAATTACATTAACTATGCTTGTATTTCTTATCATAAAATTATCAG
This sequence comes from Cruorifilaria tuberocauda, assembly GCA_013365365.1. Taxonomy (NCBI): domain Eukaryota; kingdom Metazoa; phylum Nematoda; class Chromadorea; order Rhabditida; family Onchocercidae; genus Cruorifilaria; species Cruorifilaria tuberocauda. The sequence goes on from JABVXU010000376.1 coordinate 5,311, forward strand.
TGAAAAGCTCATCTAATGAAGCATAACAAACGAATGCATGTGGAAGCATATCGATTGATTAAATTTTCTTATCAGTGAATGGAAATGAATTACATTTATTGAAAAGTATGCAATTTTCTGAAATAGCTTTAATATATGGTTGTGATAAAAATGATAAGATAATTAGCTTAAATTTTGTCGTAAATTAAATTACCAAGCAAACCAAAGTAAGTGAATGTTCAGAGAAGGATTTATAAAATTGCTTAATAAAATTCCGTTTGGCTGATAATTGATAATTGATAATCCAGTGATTGAAAAAGTTGAAAATTTCTCATGAAATTGGCAAAGTAAAATTTTATTCAACAAATCAATTTTCAATGCATGATATCCATCTGTCTCTTTTTTTAATCGATAAGGTTGATTTAATATAAAAAGTTTAAGACTTATTTGAAATACAGTATTAAATTAATTTAAAAATGAATTAGCATTGGACCAATTTGATAGTTTAGTTTTATTTAATATATGAAAAATTCAGGAAAATTAATTGAAAAGACTAAATAACGAAAAAGTAAATTTTAGTTTACAATAAAATTATGATCATGAATTATTTGATTTTTTGATACTTATTATAAAATAGCATTGGATTAGTTCATAAGGCTAACATTGGTTCTCAATAGGATTTATGCAAATTGCAGCTGGAAAGATTAGTGCTTGAATTAGTGATCTTAGCATTTAGCCGTAAAATCACTTGATCCTATGACACCACGGAGAGGGAGGGAGAGAGAGGGAGAGAGAGGGAGGTAAACCACTGATATCAGACTTGTCAATCTTTATGAATCTTTACTATCTTGCAAATGAAAACAATTAAATCATCAAGGAATGGATAGCGGCATAGATCAAAAGTTATTTCCTCTGGGAAGAGTTAAATATTATTTGAGGCAGTAGCAATCACTCTAATCCAATTATGATTATCAGAAGGCGCCTGTGTGCTCTTATCACTTTTATCATCTCACTTCTCTCTCAATCAATCCATTCATTCTCTTTCATTTCATTTCATTTCATTTAATTTGCATATTTGCATGAAACATTTACTCCTTACAACTATTTACATGTTGAATCTAGTAACAACGATCACTCACTCCTTCATTTGCATTTGAATAGTGTGAAATGATCGTTTTCACTGTGATCTCTCCCAATCAATTATACTAAAATAAGATTAACTTAAATTAATTTCAAATGATAAATCAATCTTATCATTTCAATAAATGTTATCACTTTACAAATAACCTTTATAAATTCCTATCAAGATTTGTTTTTTTTGAGAGGAAGAAGAAAAAATTCTGTGTTTAATTTGATTTATAGATGATTTTCCATTAATTCACTCGATCGCTCAACTTTCTCCATCATTTCATTTCCGATAACTTATCTCTCAATCTCTATGATTGTGTAAAGTAAGAGATTTCATAGATGATATTGGATTGGATAACAATCATTCATCACACATGGGATAATCCGATAAGTACTTCCTTTTGGTATTTGTTTTATCCGATTAAAAGCTCCCATGTGTTATTGTTTTCATTCTCCTACTGTCTTCATTTAGTTTAATCTTATCAAATATCAACCGGAAATTGAAATGGAAGTTAGTGTTTTACTACGATCAATTTTATGCTAACAATTAGCTTAATTAATCTACTATTTAAATTTTAAATGAAATTGAAATTTACCATGCATTCTTTTTTTGGCTTAAAATTATATGAAAAATATGAAATTAAGAAATACTAGAAAAATTTAAAAAAAAAAAAAAAACTTATATTAAGATATTAAAATATAGACTAGTGTATATCTTGGAAATTCCTTTTTGTTCATCGCTAAATATCTTCACGTTAGATAGACGTTACACGTATAAACGTATGTGTACGTGCTTCTTCTAATTTGCTAGAGTATTGCTAATGCAGTTGAAATGTATGAATTTATCAGTATGTGAATTTAAAGTAAATTGGAAAAGAGAGTAAGCATAAGTAAATCAACGAAGGAAATCATTTTTATGAAAATAGGACTGAATTTATAATTTAAAATTCCTTCCGTTTTATTTTCATTATTAGTAAAATTAATTTCATATAGTAATACTTCAAAAATAAAATCGATAAGTTTTTTTTTTTGCTTATTTTTAGTTTACTCATTGTTTATCAATTTATTAGTTTACTCATTACAATAGTAATTTGGACAGAATTCATCTTTTCAATAATAATTTTAGAAAAGCTTTTTAATGATAGATTAGGATAATGAAATTAACTAAGTAAAGAGGAAAGTGATAAGTTTATGATTTCAGTAATATCAGAAATAACCTTAATTATCATCCAAATTAATAATCAGTATTTTCCCTTCTCTTAATTTTCTCCGTTCTTAAGCTGTTTTCTGCCAATCCGTCATGAATGTTTTACTCAGATTTTAATCTAAATATCTCAGATTTATCCTCCCGCGGTATCTTTGTCGGTAAATTACTGCAAAGGGATTACACACCTGCAATAATGAATGAAAATAGGTATTATTCTTTCTCAATAAATTGAAATAACCAATGATTTCTAATAGTTTAAATAATTTCCGATAGATGAATATTGGGCAGACGTAAATTTAATTTTTATATTTTACGGAAACTGAAAAAGCGCTCAAATTGTTTTTTTTTTGTTTTTTGTGAAACATTTCAATTTCAAAATCAGTCAAAGAGAGGAAGTTAGAGAAAGAAAAAGGGAAAAAAAAACGGAAAATAAAATTTTAGCACTTCCCGATAACACAGATCTGCAGATATGATAATTTAAATCGGATATATCAACAGATAGCGTAACTTGCACTTTTTCAGAAAATTTCTATGTACTTAAATTGTTTGTTTGAATTTGTTTAAGCTAACATTTAAGTTAACTTTGTCAGCATAAACATTGGATCAAAGGTCTATTTATATTTTAAAATATCACTGATAAAGTAGAAAAGATAGATATCCACTGATACTTATAAAAAGAATAGTAAATATTAACAAAGTATTAAATATAAGTTTAATTGAATGAATAAAGTAAAATAAAAAAGCGAATTTGAAATTCAAATGAGTAGTAAATACGAAATGAAATGAAATTAACAACTTGGATTTTATATTATTTAAATTAAATCTAAATGAAACAAATATATTTTTATTGATTGCTGGTAGAAATGGCTTGGTTAGTTATAGTTTTATTTGGAACGATTATGAGCCGTAAATTCGGTCATCAATACATACACATTGTTGAAGAGTTTGATTTACAACACCAACTTGGTTAAGTTGATAGCTATCCCTTGACCTTTGACCTTTGCCACATGGTCACAGTATCAATGCGCCAAGTAGTAAATGCAGTTTTTATAGGAAAGCTATAGCTTTATTTCTTGAAATTCTCAAAAAACTAATCTAATAGGAATAGCAAGGATTTTAAATTATAACGGATTTTCGAGTAAGTTACGGTTGTTATACCTGGTGGTCAGTTCATATTATTGTATGATCCTGTAAAAACTTCCCGTTCTGGAAAATTTCCACATCCGGACAATTTTCTTTTTTCCGGATTAGCAAACTTTACAATATTCTTTTCTTACTGTTGTAACAATGGTAAAGGTTATTAAGAGAACAGTGAACTTTTTTTTTTGATTTAAAATTTTATCAAAATTTTTCTTTCAATCTTTTTTCATTTTTTATACTTTTTCAAACTTATATCAGGAGTTGTAGTAAAAATTCTTGATTTTTTGTTAAAATCGTAAAGTGGTTAACTCTCAGTGCTATCGTACTTTAGCTATATGATGTTGAATTTTCTTTCTCAAAAGGTCAAAGTTATACCGTAGTAGAACGAATAAGTGAATATGGAGTAAACAAGAAGAGTTGAAATTTTCAATAGAATAGAGAGATGAAGATGAAGCTAATTATACTGTTGATCTAGCAATTATTAAAATAAATTTGAAATTGACGTAAAATAGATCTTTCTAAGATGAGCTTAATGTTTTAGCTATTAGTGTGATCATTTAGGAGACCTTTCTAAGATGAGCTTAATGTTTTAGCTATTAGTGTGATCATTTAGGAATATGGAATAAAATGAAAAAGCTTACTCCAAAGTGATTCCAATCATTCATCTCTCATTGAAGGCTTTTCCCTTCCTTTTTTCATTCACTTTACACTATTAGGCCTTTTAGCTAATATATTCATTACGATATATTTTTTAGTAATTAGAAAAATTTCATCTAACAGTAAATGCTCTGTAAAAAGTTTTTAAATTATACGTTACTTACAGTAAGTTTATTTTAATTAATGTCATCAACCAGTGTTATAGCAATGTTTTACCTTGGAATTCAATGAAATGATTCAACCGGTTTCACTAATTCATCAATTGAAATGAAAAAAGGAAATAAATCTCCTTTGAAATTAGTCCATTACTTGTTTAAAATAGATTAGAAATTTAAAAGTTATTTTTAATGATATATTTTATCAATAACAACAAACAGTTGTAGAAGTTTATTGATTATTGATTATGCAAATTTTATGATTTAAAGTATAATTGGATGACAGTATGAGCTTTGTGAATTATTTAGATGACGAAAAGTTTTCAAAATTCAAAAATTTCTACTTAATAAATACAGTACCGCAGGAACTATCATTATTATTATTACTAATTATCATTAGTATTACTAAGTAAAAGTTATAATTGGTACTATCTTATATTATTGCATAAAGTAGTCAATGATAGTAAAAATTTTTCCTAACAATATTATCACTTAATGAATTAAAATTACTCATGCTTCAAAACTTCTTATTAAAACGTTAAGTAATACTTTTTGTTAACTCCGAAAAATTAATACTTTCTCAAGAATTAACAGATAGTAATAGTTGTTGTTCTTGTTATGCAGTATTAGTGATATATTAGTAATCAGGAAATGTGATCAGTAATTGTATATACGTTTGTGAGGATAAGTTTTGACGGTAAATGAGTGACAGTTGCTGATAGTAATACAGAAGAAAATATCGGCAAGAATTAAAATAGGTTAAAGGAACGATGGAAAACGGTAGAGAGGTAATCGGTACGATAAAGAATTTTGTAATCATCTGATTGTCAAAATGTTGATTTTAACAAAATGAATCCTACCTATCACAATTATCATCCTTATCATTCATTTGATATACACCAACCATTCCTCCTCGTGTACTAGTAAAAGTAAAATGAAGGTAAAAGTTAATTAGATATTTACTTTACCTTTTTAATATTAAATAACAAATTAGCATCCATTTAAATATCGAGCATTTTCATTTTTTTTAATTTTTAAAAATTTAAATATTTACAACATGAAAATTTTTTATTGTATTATTCAAATTTACAACTTAACGAATTACACACATTTAATCAATTGGAATAAAATTTTATTTAAATAAACATTGATAAATTTAATTAATATAATAGTTAAATTACTTTTTTTGATAGATATGACTATGGCTGAAATTTTGTTTATTCAGAAATTTGAAATTTGTAAAAATTTTAAATGAAGATTTTAAAAATGAAATTTTTTCGATAAATAATAGGCAGAATTTCGATAACTGATAAAATATTGACAAAATACCGACTTCAGCTTGCTTATCCTACTCAAAATGTGTTCAATAAAGATTTGAAATTAACTTATTAAGATGAAATTGTCAGCAAAGAGCTTTTTTTTTTCACTAAATACTTACAGGTATAATTAGTTATACTAAGTAATGACACACACTCAAATGATAACGAAGAAGTAAGAAAATTTATGGATGTAATCAATTGATTACGATCACGTTGATCTGATGAAAATTTCTGACAGAATGAAGACATTTAAAGAGAAAAAGAAGTAGCTAACCATGTTCGATCGGTTTGATACTGGGCGGAATCACTAAAGAATTACTGATTTTAACTGTACTAAATTAATCGACCCAAATAAACGGTTAGGCAAACATTTTGTGAAAAGTTCAACAAAAAAATAAAATGAAATATCGTCATTTCGGAAATGTTTGATAATCGTTATAATACATTCATTTTATTACTTTCTAATGTTTACAAATTAAACTTTCAAAAGTATTTGTTATAAATAGCAGTGGGAAATATTAAATTAAATTGAATTAGTAAAGTTTTCATTTCAATTCATTAAACTTCTTCTAATTTCTAAATTTTCCTTATTAGCTAGTCATTTTATTGAAAATTTTTTCTCTTTAAATTTCATCTAATTAATTATTTCCATATGTATAACTATCAAGTAAATTTTACATTTAAAAATATTGGAATAAAAATATTTGTACAATTTATTTATTTTAAAAAAAATTTATTTTTTTTTGTTCTTTTTCAAACTTTTTAAAAAAAAAAAAAGTTGGAAAAGTTTTTCTTTTTCACGAGGCAGAAGTATCACATGTTCAATGAAAGATAAGCAGATAAATCTATCAATTTGTTTATTGAAAAAATTTCCCAATCATTCCAATTCTATTCAATTCCAGGATTTCATGAAGAGATTTCTCGCTGTTTCCTTTGGAACATATCATTTTAAAATTTAGGAAAAAAATTTTTTTTTATTTGATAAAAATTATTCATCTGTCATTCTTTCTACTATATGAATTTTTATGATTATTTGAATTTTGAAGTTCGCTTTTCTTCTTACCGCTTTCAAAGATAAAATTTTTAAATTGTAATTCGAAAAATAAAAAAAATTTTTGGAAAAATGAAGTTGGAAATCGAGTTCTTTCGTAAATTTTAACATTTCATCAAAATACAAAAATGAATTAAATTTTTGGAGAAAATAGACAAAAAAAAGCAAGCAATTATTTTAGGTTGAATAAATTTTTGATACAAACGCTTCTTTGTTTTGTATCAAACATAAAGAAGTTTTGAAATTCAAAAAAAAAGAAGAAAATGAAATTTTTTTAAATATTTTTCATTTTTCTTTTAAATTGTTTTTTTTAACAAAAAAGATTGACATATGTCCGCAAATACAATAATAAAAGCTTAGCGAATGTTCGATGCTTTATCATTATTTCTTATCACTATTTATCATTATTTTATTATCATAATCAAGAAGTGATACGATATGTTCAATGATGATTTGATCAATGGAAAAAGAATTCATATTTTAGAATCTTTTAGAATTTTCCTATTTGGCTATTTGCTGAATGTTCAAATGTGACAAACATTTGAAAATTCCAATTGAGTAAATCTATTTGAGCATAAGTTTGCTCCCAAAAATAGAAAATGAAGGAGAGAGAGAAAGAGATAGAATGAAATGGAAGAGGGAAATTCCAGCTCCTATATAGCTTGGATCTATTTTAGTGAGAAAATGTTTCGCTTTCAACTAAGCTTATTTGTCATTCCACTTCGAGCAATAAACAAGGAAATAAGAAGAGAGTAAAGTGAACGGAAGAATTCAGTGACCAATAACAAAATTCATACTTTCCGTCATTTTTAAATTGATAATTTAGAATTTCAAGTTAATTTTTTATTTACACATTCGTTTTTTCCTATATATCGGTTTTAGCGGGAGTTATAAATAGTACTAATTCCTGTTTTCAATTTCCTGCATGATTTACTAATTAAATAGCAACATCTTAGCTATTGATAATATGGATGATATGGATACATTATGAGCCGCGAATACTTACTTATAACTTGTTACGAGTAAAGTATTTGCTGTAATTTATAGGTAAGAAGAAATAGAAATGAAAGAAATGATTATTCTGATAAAACTATCGTTTACAGTTATATGGCATACACAAATGCTTAATTTATAAACTTAAAACAAATTGAAAATATTTTTTAAAATTGATAAGTAACAAAAAAAAGTTCTCTTAAGTAAAAATAAACAAAACAAGAAGAGAAGTTGGAATGAAAGCAAATTAGCCATGATGAATAATTTCAAATCGTACTAAAAAGAAAAATGAATGCATAAGCGTAAAAATGGCGTAACGGAAGAAAATGCTATGCTTTTTTTTTGGATAGAAACTAGAGCTGATAGGATGATAATTTGTGTATGCATGTGTATGTATGTATGTATGTATGTGTACGTGTATGTGTATGTGTGTCTGTGGCGGAAAAGGACGATTAATGAGAGTGTGGTTTGAAGAGAGCGCAATGTGTTACCACTACTATCATTAAACAACTAAACTAAACATTATTTTCAAAATGTTTCCATTTTAATCCATCTTGATAGTATTATCAAACTCTTATCAATTTCATATCTTCTCTGATAACATTTTAAAATTCCATGCATACTTTACACGTATCAATCTTTCATTCACGTATATTAATTCGTAAAGTTTGCAAATTGTTTGAAATGAAATTTGCCACAAATGGTTTTAAAGAAGGAATTCATTCGAAGAGAATTTTGGAATCATGTTGAATGTAAGAGGAAGTCACCGTAGTGCCATCGTTCTCTCATTGGTCCTTTTCATTGACTGAATTCCACGCCCCCTTCTAAGACACGCATGCACGCAACCGTCTCGTCCTGCATTATTACATCTATTCCATACTCCTACTCTTTCCTATATATAAATACATGTATGTGTGTGTGTGTGTGTGTGTATGTGGTGTATACGTATACATATATGTGTGTGTGTGTGTGTGTGTGTGTGTGTGTGTGGTGCAGTTGAATGACAGACTGCCTGAGTGATATGTATACAACGGCGTGATTTATTGCTCGAACAGCAGCAGTATCGCATCGCATCGTAGCGTTTGGTCCGTGGGGTGCAATCTTCTTATTTGAAAATTGCGTTGAAATTTTAATCCCTTTGTAAATAAGGAAATGAAATAACGTGGAACTCACGTAAGCATTCAAATTAATTGAGTAAAGTAATAAATCTTTATCAGAGTCTCTTTTTCATATACACGTATAAGTTTTTTTTTTTGCGTCATTATGCAACACTATTTTAACTTTTACATTTCATCCGTAACTATATTCATACTACGTCATGTTACGCTTAACAATATGTAACCTTACTTTACTTTACTCTAGTTTAATATAATTAATTCATCTTAAGCTTTAGCTGATACTTTTTAGTGATCATTTATGATTAACTTATTGTAGTGGAAGTTATCAGAAGGAATATGCAATTTATCCGAGTGATCAACGATTGCTTAAATTGTGATTTCATTGCCCTTTTTATCAATAGCTCGTTTGGAATATGCTATGATAGTAGGATGTTTGATTAATTGCACTTTGAAGAAACATTCCTTCTTCTAGGTCAGTGATCTTTCTTGATGAGTTGCACCGAATCATACATCGGTTCTTCCAGTCCACCGACCACTTATCCACATTATGGCGAGTGGTCAGCATCCGGTAGCTTCATATCTACCTCAGCAACACCTTATCCACCAACATCCTCATATGGACATCATTTATTACCACCAAGTACCTCTCAATGGGTTGCTAATTCTACCAGTTATCATCATCAACCAGCTAATAACACTCGTCCTATTGAACAATCTCATTCAGCTAATTCCACTGCTACTACTGCTACTTCTACGATTGCAGCTACAACTGTAGCTGCTACAATTGTAGCAAATACTGCAAATACGTATAAGTGGATGCATATTAAACGTACCGTCACTAAATCATCAGGTTTCTCTTTTTCTTGACAAATTCATTAAGTATTATATTTAGCAGAGTAAATTAGTAAAGTAATTAAATGATATGATGATTTAGGATATGAAATTTCACGTGGAACACGTAGATTTTATTGAATTACGTGCTATATTTTTGTTAGATATAGAAAAAATTTTTTGAATGAATATGAAAATAGTGATAAAATTTGTTTTACATTTGAAAATTTCAAATTCATTCAATTAATTTTGGTAGGGAAAAAGAAGAGAGTTATTATTTATATTGAAATTTTAGGAATTATTATCAAACTTTAGTGAAATAGGAGTAAAGAGAAAAGAGATAATTAATTTACCAGAAATAAATAATTATTGTCAAATTTGACCTATGAATAGTTTGATTTCTGTTTTACAGTGCCAAAACGACGTGTAATGGAAGATACGAATACGATACGTACCAATTTTACCACTCATCAATTAACAGAACTTGAAAAGGAATATTATACGTCAAAATATTTAAATCGAACAAGACGAGCGGAAATTGCATCCATCCTACAGTTGAATGAAACTCAAGTAATTTACATTACCGTATCTAAGTTTATCATATCTGTTCTACTAAATTATCTAAAGATAGATGACTTATTATCAGCAGATGTGAAGATATTAGAATAAATGAAAGTAATAAATAAGACATAAGCATATCATAGTAAAGATAGTTCGTTATCTCTTATCATCTTGCTAACATCTTATTACTTATTGTGTAAATATTTACATATAACTTACAAAATAGCTAAACAAATAAATTAATTATAAATTAATAAAGTTAATTACATTATTTTAGATGTAAAAATATCTCGAATGTTTTATGCAATGACAACTTTTTTTTATAGTATCAAAATTATTTACCAGTTTTCCTACCAAACCAAACAAATTGAATTGATTTAGTTTGATAAAGCAAACTGATATCACAATTCGTTATCGTAAAAATCAATATTTCCACATTTTCAAAATTATTTTTCAACAGAAAAAAATTTCAATCCGGTTCTGGTTTTTTTTTTTGCATGTTTCCACATTATTTCAACGATCACTGAAGGAAATTGTACTATTACTTTTACTTCTAAATTGTAATTATTGCCATTAATACTAATTTCAATTTAGGAAATCAGAAGAATTACTTTTTTTTTTTGAAATTAAAAAAAAAAAGTCTAGATACTTTTTAGCAGAATAACTCTAAGCTAATCTATTTTCTATAAGATTAATTTTTGAAGTAAATCTGTTTATCGGATACTGTTTGAGGATGAGGAAGAAATGTTGGAAGAAGAGGGAGGATGATTGGGTACACTTCAAATAGTATGAAAGAATCGGAAACAGCTGATAACAAATTCTTTTTTTAACTTTATCAACTATACAAATGCCAGTATAATTTTAATTTTACCGAAAAAAGAGCAGAGAGAAAAGGTGTATTTGATAAGGATCAAAATAATTTTTACTCAGTCAACAATTCAATGCTTTATCTTAGCTAACAACAATAATAAATATTTAAAATACAACTGATTATATTCATTAAAATAAATTCATTCAATACTATTCTTTTTTTCAACGTATTGATCGATTATGCTAGTCTATTAGTCTAATGATTGATATTTACTGATAACACTTATCATTTCATCCATATATTTCACTAATATTTGTATGTGAAAACTGAAATCGAATTAATTCAGCGACATAACTCTTGGAATAATATTTAGTGATACATGATGATTCGATTCTATAAAACAGTTCAATGATGAATAGCAACAAGACTGAATAACTTGGAATTTACTTAATTATAATTAAAGCTAATGAAGTACTGAAAATATTACTCATCCTTTTCATAATTCTACTCTCAATTAAAGAGCATTGTAATGTTTTACTTTCTAAAATTTAAAATCTGCAAAATTAGTTACTGAATTTTCTGATATCAATTCAAAATGCCAATGCCAATAGTATCTATCCATTCACACATGCATCAGTTTTCAATTTATTTCAAGCAAGAGAAGTATTTGCTCATTGGTTGTCAGATTTGAAGCAAATTTCCAATCTGTTCTAGAAAAATCTGTCCTCTAACAATTTAACAATTGACATGCCAAGCCGAATCTTACAGCGCCCTCATTTCTAGCTTCATGAGATACTTCAAAGTGGAAAAATTAGCCTATAGGTGATTGAATTTTACAGTATGATAAGTTGAACATTTTTGTTAATACAATAAGATTAACTTCAGAATCTTCAAGATCACTGATACGGTAACTGACGGTAATAGTATTTATTCGAATCATTTCTTTTTTTTTTGCCGTAAAATAATGATGATATTTATCGTTTAGAAGCCATTAATTTCGAATTTAAATTTGCAAAGATTGAAATTTTACCGAATACTGATCACATTTGCATAATTCAAAATTGCATCATAATTAAAAATGCTATGAAAATCTTCATGTTCAATTCTGATAATTAGCCAAAAATTATTCTGAAGATATTTATAATCAATTATGATGATTTCTAATTAAGATAGTAGATTTTTTGACAATTACTATATATCAGATAGATTAAAAAGATTCCTACGATATGAATCGTAAGACTACTTCATATAGAATATTAATTAATTTGATATTTAATCTTACTCATTCACAAGTTTTTATAATTAAAATTATCAATTCATTCCAATCGTTCTTATCAGAATTTAGTAGATTTGTTAGAGAGGGAAATTAAGAAATAATCAATAGGTTATCATAGAAGGAATTATTCTCTAAAATAATCTATTAGAAATTTATTCTAAAGAAATTGCAAACGATCATTTGAAGTTTGTCACAATGGAAAAGGAATCAAATGAAAATATAAACTAAATCGTTTATTCCATTGGAGATAGAATAAGTTAGCATGAATGAGTTCCAGTATAAAGGCAATGAAAGTTAAGAGAAGTAAATATATGTAAACAGTAATAATCAATTATCATAAGTAAATAGATAAGTAAAAGATCAAGAGTGAATTTCAGGTAAAAATCTGGTTTCAAAATCGTCGAATGAAGGAGAAAAAGCGACAAAAAGAGCAAGCCTTCCTGGCACGTGGTGGTATGCCGTTGACACCATGCAAGGCACCTCCACAACAGAGAATAATCAACAGGGATGGTACCACCTGGTCCTCCGAATCATCTTCCGGTACTCCCAATAATTCCCCGAAACTAATACCACCATCTCTATGAAGCCAGCTATAAATATCGGGCTGGATGACAGATTGGCTAATTAATTACTTCTTTCAACCGCCAACTATCCCGTGTAATGTAGCGTTAGTCGTTTCAACATCGACCCATTTTCTTTTCATCGAACATTTATTTCTTTTCCTTTAATTTTGAGGGTTGGTTATAAGTAGTATAGGAGTATTTCATTAATTTCAGGATTTTTAAAAATTACTTTGAAATTTTCGATTCTCGTAATTCAGTTTGATATATGGCAAGGTTTTTTTAAAAGCTATCAATTGATAAGCTTATCAAATTAATATAAATAATTGATAATATTAATTAATTATAGTAAGGTATCATTCCTGTATTTGTTTAAGTAATCACTGATATTATTACCTTCATAAACTTTTCTAATTCATTCTTTTTGTTTGTCTTTGAACATTAATGAACACACTAAGTTTAATTGTTTTCTTAAGCATTCTTTTTTTTCTAAATTTATCACTCATAATTGTTTTTAAGAATATTAAAGACTTGCATGGATAACTTTGTAAAAGATAACGGAAGTTTTTATCGATTTCATTTGCACTGCTTATTTCATATTTTAAACTGTTTGATTCCAAAAAAGTATTATCGATTGAACTCAGAAAATTGAAAGTAAAAGCTAAAAAAAAGTTGCTAAGAGAAAATTTGTAAGGTTATTTATATCTTAAATGATATTAGTAACTTTGATATGATATTTTCGAGAATGAAAATTTTAAATTAAAACTTTTTAAATGCTTATTCTTATGTATACTTAAATGGAATGCATGAGCGTGTAAAATTTATGATGCATAAAGCAAGAGAATATTAAGAATTAAATATCATTTAGATTGAAATATGATATGTTTGATTAATGATTATCATTTAAACTAATATAATTCTTTCATTTCCTATTCAGGTTATTATTGTCACCTGTTGAATTTGTGACTTTTTTTTTTGTTTAATTCATTTTTATTTTCATGGTATTTACACAATTGCTTTGAAATTTGAAATTTTATCTTTTTTATTTTTTTGTTTTATTGTGTTCAACTTTTAAAGAACAGTGTTATTTAGGGTGGGATAAAATGCGAATTGTTCAGGTTGGCAGGTAAAAACAAAAAAAGAACACATCATTTCTCTGATTCGCATCCATTTCAGACAACTTTTATTGCAAGGATGTTAATTAGAGAAATGAATTGCTCTGAGCATTTGAGCATTTGGTAGAAATGATTGTGCCAATAGGTTGTAAATAAAGCAAATCAGAAAACAAGTTTTCTCCTATCGCAAACCGATTAAATTATTTTAATTTCCATTTATAACAACAAATTCCTATAATTTCAACTTTACAAGCATTAGTCGTATTATCCTTATAAAAAGGATTCGTGATAATTTTTTTTAATCATTTTTTAATTTTAAAATTTCAACTTTCATTACTTATCATATTAAAACTCAGGTGTAAATTCAGTAAAGCGAAGTAAAAACTGAAATTCGTTTCTTTTTCTCTTTTTCATTTAAAAAGAATTAAAAACATTGATGAAAGTATTGAAATAAATTCACATGAAAGAAATGACAGATCGATATTATAGAAACACTTTTGGTATTTAATTAAATTAAAATGTCTGAATTCATTTTAGTAAGTGTGATCAATAATTCATAAAACTATGTAATATACATTATTTCAAATGTAAATTTAGTATAAATAAAGTTATTGAACTTTTAAAAATTCATCTAATTAAAATAAGAGAGATAATTATTAAAGTAAGAATGGAAAATAATTATCAAATGCTTTTAAAGTGAAACTTTTATAATTATTTTAAATGACTCCATTTCAAATTTATTAAGCAAATAGGTAAATTAAGCTTCTATTATCGTAGAATTAATGTCATATAAAATCATTTTTACATTGCATCATCAAATATTTCAATATGAAAAGGTCGCATAAATAAAATAGAAAGAGAGAAAGAGAGAAAGGGGAAGAGAGGAAGAGACAAAGAATGAAAATAAAAGACAAAAAAAAAGAAAACAGAGGAATAGTTTGTTCGGAATAATTGATGAAAAGGCGAAGAAAAAAGTACCTACTCTCGAATTCCAGCAGATTATAGAGGAAATGAAAAAAAAAAGAAAGGTGAAGCAAATTTAAAAAAAAATGAATGATTTTTGTTAGAGAATGAGAAGAGAGTATGATATTTGAAGAGAGAGTGGAGGAATTCTCCTACGTGAGCAATCGAAATCAGTGATCTTATCAGCTTATCATAAATGTGGGTGTTAAGACGGTAACATCAAAAGATTTTTCTGTTTTTTTTTCCTGAAAGAATGCGCTGAATGACAGTTCCGCTCCGTGAAATTCCTCTTCCGTTTCTCTCTCTTCCACTATCAGCGATTCAAAAGTGAAGAGAAATGAATTGATTGATGCGTTGGAGAAGAGGAAAAACAATGATGAAGTTAATTGGTTCCAGTTTGACAAACAGGAAACCTGAAATTCCTCTTCTTTCTTTCCGGAAAACTTCCCAGAGAAAAAAGTAAGGGAAAATAAAAGACTTTCAACTATAGATTCTCATAAATTTTTACAGAAAACAAAATGAATTACAAGGGTAAAGTAAGCCATGTTAGTTTAGGATTAAAATTATAAACAAAATTTATTTTTCTTTTAGCAAAAAAAATTTTTACCCTTAGTTTTTACTCTCTCTCTTTCTCTCTCTCGCTCGCTCTAACTTTCATCTTTTTCTTTCCAAAATTATTTACCGACGAATGCTTTCTTAATTAAACAATATTAAGCTATATAAGTCAGGCTTAATTGAAATTATGTTTAACTCATACAAGTAAAGTTTAAATGTAGGTAGATTAAATTGAAGTTTGAATTTTTTTAAATTTCCTTGAAATGATTGGATAATACTTTTTACTGATTTATTATTTGATATTAAAAAAAATTTTTTTTGATGGAAATTTTCATTTTCTCATAAAAAATCTGATAAGCAAAAAAAAATTTTTTTTAATTTTAGGTGTAAAGGAATGATTTTGAGAAAGAGAGAGAGAGAGAGAGAGAAGTTGTAGAACGATTTGGAAATGGTTAAATTGATTTATTGGCTTAAAAGATTATTTCGATTAAATCGATTAAAGGATGTAAAATTTGATTTTTCAATTTTGTTCTTTTGCAATTGGAAAAATTGAATATCATTCATTTTTTCCATAAAATTAAATTGAATTAATGTAATTGAATGCTCGAACTTTGCCTTCTTCTTTGCTTATTTCATTTCAATCAGTTATCATAATTCGTCGATCGACGAATTTCTCAAATTTTCATTTATTAGAATGAATTCGATGAAACCTGAAAATCTCCAATAATTCAGAAAAGCCACCAACGACTTTTTGTAAACTCTTTTAGAAAATACTCAAATATAATTTATTCCTTTATCAGTGCACAATGAAGCTTTTAACGAGATATTTTTTCAATTTAATTTTTCCAAAAAAGATTTCATTTGCTCATACCTATATCATTACGATAACGAATTGAGTATTGCGATAATTATTGAGTATGAATATGTATTTAGGTGTTAATCTTTAGAAAGAAGTACTTTGAAGAGAAATGCTATTTACTATTTCATTTCAATTTTGATTTTTCCATATAATTTCACGATAAAGCACTGTTTTGCGATAAATATTAAATAATTTTATATGTGATATTTCTAATTTGTATTATATTATGTTTGTAATTTGAAATGAATATATTTTGAAAATAAATTTCAAATAAATATTACAAATATTTCGATTGTTAAACGAAGTATAAAAAATTTAAGGATTTATTGAATTAAAGAAGGTGATTCTGATTTATTTTAGGAATATTTCATATTTATGTATGCTTTATTTTAGGCTTGTTGCATCATCATTTTAGATGTAAATGTTTGAACTTTTTCATCCTTTTCTTTTCGATCACCTCTAAATCAGGTTATTGAAGAGTCAATCTCAAATTACCTGGTTGAAAGAAAAGAAATTGCAATTGTAATACTTAGATTATGCATATGCGTCATTTGCATAATGAAAGGTTTTATTTCTAACATTCTTCTTTTGATAATATCCGATACAATAGTAGCGCCGAATAGTACACAATAGTAGCCGAATTTGCATATGGAAAGTTTATCCTTCGATATATGATAATCCGCAATGGTAAACTGTATAAAAAGGCAAACAAAGAGAATGGGACAGTAAGAAAGAGAAATTTTGAAGATGTTTAACCTTTGGTATTTTTTGCAGCTTAAAATGCCCTTTTAGAAACTTTTTTTTTTACCTCTCTCTCTCTCTCTCCCTCTCTCTATATCTTCTCCTTTTTTCAAACTTCGTTTCCCTCATTCTTTACCTGATGACATAAGTGGGTATTTATAGAAAACAGAAAAAAAGATATAGTAATAAATCAAAATATTGATGATTATCAATTAATTCTACTTTAATTAAATAATTGAAAATGTAATTCAATGGATATTAATTTTAAAAAATTTATAAAATTAACACAAAATCGCAAATGATAAATACGTGAAATGAAAATGAAAAATCTTTTAGTCAATTAATTAATTATTTATGTAATTAAATTTTAATAATTTTTTACAAAAAATTAATTTCTAAGAAATCTTTCATTAATAAATATTAAATTTTATTCTTCTACTAATCTATTAAGTTACTTTACTTTTCTTCACTCCCATAAAAAAACGTAAACAAAAACAATGATACCGTAGTAGATGAAAATAGTTGAATCATCTGATAATGAATGAACAATAATGATTTGCTCATCGAAGCGTAGAAGTGAAATGACAGGTGTAGTATAGATGATATGCTATGATAGCGCAATTGTTGCATAAATATAATCTAATTTAATTTTCTTTAAAACAATTGGTTAATTGAAATGAAGAGAGAGAGAGTGAGATGTGAAGAGATGATGAGAGAAATGAGGGAAAAAATATAATTGAAATGAAGAGATGAATGATTGATTAAAATTATCAAAAGATAAAATTTTATGCTATCTATTCATTTACTTTACTAAATAACAGTTTCAACTTTTCGTCCATTAATAAAAGTTTATCGATAAGAGTATTGTGTTTGTTGTGTTGAGCGGAGATAAGCTTAGCTGAGAAGGTTACAAAGCTTAACTTTATCTGTTATCTCTTCAGTTTGTGTGTGTATGGATGGATTGTAAGATAGATGGATGTGTAAAAAGTTTTTGAGGGAGAAGCGCATATTTAGTAGATAAAAGGAAAGCGACTGATTGATTCAGCTGACGATCAGAGAGAATAACGGGATCGGGGAGAGAGAGAGAATCTCCGAGATCTCAATGTTGATATCAGTTGAGGGAGAGAGGGATAACAGAAGTCGAAGCTCTCTGATATGTTTTAAACCAATTTGGTGATTTGGGACCGAGTTCTTTTCTTTTATTATCAATTGAAAATTCGGTTTTTCTCTCTTTCCTCCAATGATATTAACAGAACAATCAATAATTTGCATATTTTATGATAATAGAAGAGATAAAGTGATATGATAAAATAAATTGTATAAAAGATTGAATTCAGAAAAGCAATACAAGAGAATTGATTATGAAAATAGACTAATTAATAAAATAAAAATCATTGATTCTATCAATCAAATGCATTTCAAATAAAAAAGTAAAATAAACAAAATATTGACAGCAGTGATAAGCATCATGATAATAATACTTTGATGGATTAGAAACGTTCAAAGTTATATCAACTTTCCGGAAAAAAAGAGCTACTTAGAATTATATTAAGCTTAAGATGATATCAGCGATTATATTCAGCCAAATGCAAATTAACATATTATTATCATAATTCTTATAGAGAGAATTTACAGAGAATTCTTATTAATAGAGAGTTTCCCGAATTTGGCACATTTCATCAAATTTTTTTAAGCTTATTTTTAATTCCGGTTTTATTCGCGCAAATACCAAAATTATGAATTCTTACTTAATTTATCTCTTCAATTCATTCTGAATGTCTTTCAAATAAAACAATGCTTGTTTTAAATAAAAGAATTAAAAACAGAAACTATGCATCATTAAGTTTCCCTATACAATTTAAATTTAGTTGCTAAAAGACTGGATGTATGATGGATGGATATATGATGGATATATGATGAAGCTGTTATCAAACTGTTATCATTATATCTTTGATATTGACCTTTTAATCACACTGATATCAGAATAAATTTGGATGCAAGCTTGCCTCTTCTACTGCTATAAATTATATTTTGTCCGTTTGTTTAATAATTTTTGAGACGTATATGATGAATTATGACATTTGTTGAATTATGTGTCGAAACATATCGGCGTTCAACATATTATCATATTATCAATCTTTCAAATGATAAGTTAGTGATATCGGTTGATAATAAATCAATAAATCAAATAAAAAATTAATGTAAACGAAAAATAAGAAATTTGTATTTATTATTTATGAAATTTAATCTTCCCAACAATAAAATATTTTAAAGTTATCAATTCAAGGAGAATTGTTGATAAATAATGAAGTGAAAAAGTTATTCGCTGTTATTGATAAGCTGAAATCAATTTCTTTCTAAAGAAAACTTGAAGAATTTAGGATAAATAATTTGCTTATTTCATTCAAATGATAACAGAAAAAAACTTCTCTGATAGTAATATTACTCTCATTTTCAATTCAATAATTGAAGTAAATCGTTAGTCTCTCTAAAAAACCGAAATAAAATTAAGTAATTGATAATTTAATTAAACGAGAACTATTATCTAAAATTATGCTATTAAAATTTTCTCTAATATAACAGTTTAAAATCTTTATGAACAAAGAATAAAGGATGTGATATTATCCAAAGAAAAGAAAATCGCATCAATTTGAATAATTAATTACACAATTAGTCATCGATCGCTGCTAAAAATTGACCTAATTTGATAGATTTGATATTTTATAGATTAATCTAAGAGGCTATTTCAACTAGTTCTGGATGGCTTTTATCTGATAAATTCTAGGATAGAGAGTGATAATAGAATGATAAAAAGTTTCCATACAATAACTGATAATAGTTTATCATAGTGATAAGAATTCATAAATATTAGCGTAACTTCTCACAGCAATAAAATTATTTTGTTCAAGCTCTACCTCTACCTAATGCTTTTTGACACTAACCTAACGAAATATTAATTAACTTTTACTTTTAGCAGTATATTTCAAATCACTACTTTTCAATTTTGGTTATAAGACTTTTTAAATTTAAAAATGGAATGAATTAACTTTTTAAAGGACCTCTTTTGAATTCGCTGTATTGAATTGTCTTGCAGTTTTGCTGATCCCAATTAATTAACGATGATAGGAATGAAGCAGAAAGATTTTTCTGATGATCGATATAAGTTCCTGTACTTCTAATAAGGAAAGTCCTTCTGATGGATACATCTAGCTAGAATGACCCTTCTGATGGATGCATCTAGCTAGAATGATCCTTCTGATGGATACATCTAGCTAGAATGACCCTTCTGATGGATACATCTAGCTAGAATGACCCTTCTGATGGATACATCTGACTAGAATGACCCTTCTGATGTTCACCGTAAGCTTCCAGCTTTTCATCCTTCATATCACTCAATTCTTTTCCTTCCGTATATCTGATAAATTTTCACCTACTGATATCAGTGATATGCGATTAGCTCATCAAATTAGCTAATTATATTTGAATCAATGAAAATTAGAATTCCCACAATTCCTTCAAAACGAATAGTAAGCCAAATTTTTTACCAAAATGC
The DNA here is from genome assembly GCA_013365365.1 of Cruorifilaria tuberocauda. Lineage (NCBI taxonomy): Eukaryota > Metazoa > Nematoda > Chromadorea > Rhabditida > Onchocercidae > Cruorifilaria > Cruorifilaria tuberocauda. The sequence continues at coordinate 25,883 of JABVXU010000376.1, forward strand.
CATTGGAAAAAACATAATGATTGTTGGAGAAAGGGAGAGAGATGAAGAGGGTGAGAAAGAGGGAGAGGGAGAGAGAGAGAGAGAGATCGATTAAATTTGAAAAGTTTATTTGAAAGTATAGAAAAGAAAAGAGAGGAAAAATATTGCATCGGCAAAATAATGCTTTATTACAACGCTATAGAAATGCGCAATAAGCATAGTTTACTATTTGAAAGATAGGAAAATAGTTTTGGGAAGGGATTGAAAAATATCGAGATAGTGTGGATGAGATTATGAAAAGATTGAATGATAGTTAGAGGAAAATACATACTAAACTTTTTTTTTGAAATATTGACACTAAGACTGTTTAATAACAAGTAATTTATACCTGCGGAAAAAATCCTGCTACACCGCGGTGGAATAATATTGCTTTTACTCCATTAAATATACAATGCTATTTTCTTCCTAAATTTTTCTCAAAATACAAATAAAATAACGATAGAAATAGAATTGATAAGATAGGAAAATAAAGGAAAAGCAGTACCTCTCTAAATGATAAACAGTATTGAGGGAGTAAAGAGAAGCTGAAAAAGAAAGTACTGAGAGAGAGAGAGAGAAAGGTATCTTCAGGATCGTAAGTATTATTTTGTCATTTTCTAACGTGTTTCTAAAGTGTATTTCACGCAAACGATCCTTGCTTGACTTTATTAGATCCGGAAGTTGACGTAATGTGTCGAGTGGTTGCTATTTTGTCGTTTTTTTTCCGAAATTTCACTTTTGATATATCGGAAATGATTTATACTGTTGTATAAATTTGGAAATTTTTTTAAATTTTCAGCTCAAGGCAAGGTAAAATAAAGGAAAAAATGATATTATCCTGAAATGTTAAAAAGTTTAATCTTTATGTTTAAAATAACTTTTATATCTAATCGATAATACACTTTTAGTATACTTTTATATCTTTTAATATACTTTCATACTTTTTTCCACTTCTGAAATATGTTAATATTTAAGGATAAATGTATCATTCGTTCATTTCATTTGCATGCAATTATTTTTGTTATGCATCGTTTCATTCTTTCTGCAAAATTGTTCAGCGATAGAAAGATTATTTTAATTTATGAAATTAATCCGTGAAAAGTTTAGAGATAAATATATCATTCACTCAATATCAGGTAAATATCACGACGGTTATAATGATCTGTGATTATTTCAGGAATAATGGTTAGTACGAACAATTAATCGAATTTTTCATTAGCGCCACTGAATGAAGGAGAAGATGAAATAAAGCTTGGCGCTTGTTTGGTTACAATTCAGCAACTTTTTAAAAGTTTATTTTTAGCTTCTATTCATCCATTTTGCACTTTTTTTTTGGTAATAAAATTCGATTCCAAATTCGAACATTTTAAAAGACAATGTTGTTTTCTAACAGTACCGAAGATTTCTTCAAAATAATTTCGATGAAATATTCGAAGTTATTAACTGATTGATTGTTTTGTCTATTATTTTACTGATTACGCATACCTATTAACTTTAGTAATTATCCATCATTTCATCATTTTACTTATTTTAATAGACCATATCAGAGATATATTCCAATGTTTTTCTTTCCTAATTGAATTATTACTGAATGAAAGCATTTCGGTATTTTTAAAATTGTACTTAGTATTTATACTTATTAATTTATTTATATTGTATGTAGAAGATTGAAATACGCTTGTAAAGATTACGTACGTGTTTTCAGTCATTTCTTTGTTTGTTAATTCATGGTGAAGAGATCAATGTAAGAGAAAAAAGTTTAACTTTGAAATAGAATTTCTGCTTTTTCTTTTACACTTCTTGTAGAACTGTTCATTGAATAGTTTGGAAACTTTATTTTATATCTAAAGTATTTATAAAGTATAAGTTTACATTAAGAGTTTTACTTATTGAATGGATTGGTAGTACGGAAATGTGAAGCAAGCAATGTTGTATAGAATGGAAATAATGGATTAATGAGGAACGGAAATGATTCGTTCATTTCGCATTCACGGAATCCTTTGGCAAATGGATTACTTTCGATTTTTAACTCTGTTATCTGGAAGTAAAAAAATAATTGTATTCAATTTGATAAAATGAATTCATAATGATTTTCCTGAAACTTTCAAGAGAAATATATGTTTATTTTACTTTCCATAAATTACTTTGTAAAATTTGTAAAGTTCTTCCGGTTTTGAATTGCTCCTTCAAGATATATTGGAATATTGAAATTGAAATTGAAATTTTGAATTCATCATCTCACCCGATGATTCTGATAAGCAGTAACAGCTATGAATGATGTATTTGGAAATGAAAATGTTCGACATTGACGTCCGTTTCCATCAGCGTGTACTACCACGTGTATATTTGGTTGATAACGATGCATCGAATTTACAATTATCTATAAAATCATATCACTGAGATATGCTACTACAAAAACTTGCGTGTTACTTAACTCCTATAATTTTCTAAAAATTAACTGAACTTAGAAAAATTTAGGTCACAAAATAGTTTGACAAGAGAATAATGATATGTCAACAAGTATAAAAAAATTTTTGAAATTTCAGAAAACTATTCTCTCCACAATGAAATCATTTAGAATTTAGTGCAAACTTAATATTCAAATGTATCATTGAATTTTATTACTTACTACTTAAATTCTATTACTTAAAGTTATTCAAATGGATCATTGAATTCTACTACTTGAGGTTAAATTTTGGTAATTTCAAGCGTTAATCGATCTTTTACCTTTTTTTAATTTACCTATATTTTGAGTAACATTTTTTGCAAAGAATTTCATTTTAAGTTAGAAACAATTCCATTGATTTTTAAGATCGTACTCTCAAACTTACTCACCAGAAACAATTATGATCTCTCTTCTGATTTATTTCAGTTTGAAATTTGTTAAATAACACTAATTATTTCACTTGAATTCATCTCATCACTTAACAATGAGTCATGTTTAAAAGTAAGTAATGATACATACATGTCCGTTCTGATCCAACTGGTTATTGGTTAATTTAATTTTATCGAAAGATATTGTCTGGCGCATCCAGTGTTCACCGAGAGCGGGTGACTCATTATGCACGTGAACTCGACACGGTAACTCTGCTTCACCTAAAGTTTAATAAACGGATTTTCTGAATTCGTTGATAAATGCTACAACGGATCGTCTTTTCCGATAATCTCTTGCAATTGATATCGTTTCTGCTAACTTACTGATTTACTTAGTTACTTGTACGAATAGGAGTAAGCTGGAAGAAAAAAGCTAAACAGAGAATTATCCAATCAGTTGTAAAATTAAATTCAATCAATGTGAAATCAGTTACCTGGTCCAGCGACGATCCATTTTGATTGATGGAAAGCGTAACGATATCTTTTGTTATCGATACACGTTAAATCGACCATTAATGAGTAACGTACAGATGGTTCCAGACCGGATACCGTCACTTGTAGCGTCGGAAACATACGTCTAGAACGTAACGTGTAGGAAGAAGAATACAGTGGCACTTCGGGAAAATTAAAAATCCGATTGAAGCAAAATTATAGTCTTATTGATGTTATCAGTCACTTATCATTTTTGCTAGAAGGAAAATTCATCTGCGACATTTGACACCATATTAGCCCCACATCTTATGATTAGTAGTAATAAACTGAAAGCCCATGGCTGAAATTAAATTGCAATTACTGAAATTGAAATTATTCTCTTTCTTATTATCAATTGCCAAAATATGAAACTTTCGTCATAAACACTGATAATTCCTTATCATTATCATCATGCAATCGATCTACCTTTAATTTCTTTATTTGCGGCTATGATTGTCTCTTCAATAGATTTACCTTTTTTTCAAAAGTAGGCAATAAATAAATTTGGAAGAATTGAAAAAGTCCAATATTTACAACGGTTAATTACCATTGATTAATTAGTGCATGATTCTATGGCATTATTAGATTTTGAAATGTTAGAAGTTCTTAGGATATTTTTAAACAGGTATCACTTATACTCTAATCAATCTCATTGCTACCTAGAAAATATTAGAGAAAAATAGCTTCTGATTTTGCTAATGTTAGGTATATAGAGTAATAAATTAGCAGTAACATATTCCTAGATTAATCCTTTGTGTTTTCTCAATTTGTCAATAAATAAACAGATGGAAATCGGCTAGTTATAAGTAATCGTTTCTGTTATCAAAAAAACGAATTGATCGTAGAAACTATCGTAGAAACCCTTCCACCTATGATATGATTCGTTATCAGATTAGAAGATAATTAATTCATTCAACTATTGCTCTATAATTAGAAATTTGAATTGAAATTACCGGAATTTTAAGAATAAAGCTATTAATATCCAACTACGAATAACAATTTGGAAGATTTGGTATTTAAATAAGTATGTTAAACTTGCAGGTAGTATTGAAATTCTAATCAGCGCTCAAAAAAAGTATTGACACATAAAAGTATTTACATTGTATTCCAAAATTTATTATGCTTATTTTCAGTATATCGAAATCTTCTCTTTTGATATAGTTAGCGAACGTATACCATAATACTAATAGAGGTCAAAGGGCAAGCAAAATGCAATTCGTAAATATTTGAATTGCGAATTTTAATTTTATTCCTCTTTATCATTCATAATTTAATTTATGTAAATCAACCGTCAATTAGTACCTTTTACGAAATTATCTGTATTTATATTTAGTGCTAATTTCCATTCAGAATTATTCAGGAACATTTTTTCCTATTTCCTTTGTTTTCTGCTTTTCATTAAGATAATTAATAGAGCATTCGATTGTTAACAAAATAAATATCATATGGAAGCATTATAATATTAAATAGTTGTAATCAGTATCCTAACTATATTAATACTTATGAATTGATTTTGGTATATCGCATTGGTGAATTTGAGTGAACACTTTGAAATGATTATTAAAAACCATAATAATGGTAATAATAACAACAATAAATGTAGCATTGATAATAATAGCTGTAATAATGATATAAATAATAACAGTAATAATAATAATGATAATAACAATGATAATAGTATTAATGCTGATATTAACAATAATAAAAGATGATAATAATAACAAATAGTGATAACAAAAGCAATTTAATTGCAATAAATGTGACATTATTTTATTTAAATCCTTAATATTAATTAATGAAATAATAAATCAAAATTTGTCTTTCCACAACTGATAAGGACTATGATAAATGAAATGATCGATCGTTAGAACGAACAGTTATTGTAGTTATTGTAGCTTCAACCTATGCTGAATTGAGTAATGAATAGTATTTTTTTTCACTTTTACTGTAAGTATTTTCAATCATATTTCAAAAAAATTTGCTTGTAAATTACTTGAAGAAAAGTTAAATGTTGAAATAAAATTAAAATTGAATAAAGTTAGTGTGACATAAATTCAAATATAGAAAAGAAAAAAAAATACATAAACTTACCTTCCAGTTTTTGTCACAATCATTTCGGTACCGTATGCATGAAATTTATTCCACAATGTAGAACCTTCCAAACGCATGGTTACATTACGAAGTGCCGGATGATAATCTTTTAACATATCAGGTGTTTTCTTCATAATCATATCAGGATTTGAATTATTTTCAGTATCATTAAAGTTATTCTTACTGTTAGTGTCACAAGTGAGTGTAGTCTTCGATATTATCGGTAATAGTTTCAGCGTATTCGATATTCGAATTTCATCCGAACAATTATCACGAAGTTCAGTATCGAGATTAACATTACTGCTATCGGTTACGGTATCACCGATCAAATATTCGATGCTGAAAGGCTTAGTAGACATGTTGACGCCTTGGTGGAGAAGTTTCACATCACACTAAAGCAGCGATAGCTGATATTATTACAAGTGGTAGTGATAGTAGGTGGTGATTGTGGTACTAATGTTATTATCGAAGAATTGGGGCGTCGTGAAGTGAAGAAAGGATAAGATAAGATTTGGGAAGCATAAGGAGAAAAAAAAAAAGACTGTCTCGAGAAATGTTAGAGTAACAACGAATAATGATGATGAGAGGGATGATAACGATAACGATAATAGTGATGATAGCAGTAGTGATAAGCAACCTCAATCACAAATAGAATTATCAAAACACGTGGTGGAATGGAAAGTTTTATTGAAGTGAGCTATCATTACCATCTGGCAACAATATTACAGTAGTATTGATAATAGCTTTCACATCTGATCCTGACAATTTACAGTATGATTGATGTGAAATTGTATTCTATTAATCTCATCAATCAAATAATAGTGATGATGATGATGATGATAATGATAATAGTAATTATGATGATAATGATAATGATGAAGAGAGAAAGAGAAGAGGAAAAAAAAACTGACGATCAGAATGAATTCTCAAACAATCAAATAAGAAGATCTAATCCATATGTAACGTTTGGTTTAATATTATTGAAAATTACTTACCTTTATTTACTTATTTTGCTTACTAATTTTTTTTTTTATAAATATTTATAAAAAAAAATTAATTCTCCAGAAAAAAGGAAATTTTCCGTTTCAAAACAGTACAAATTATTGATGGAATTTTCAATTGATTGAAATTTTCCATGCTTACTTTGGAATGACAAAAATACAACAAATAATAGTAATAATACTTTGATTGATAATAATGATTAGTGATTAAGTAATATTTATAGTCATAAATTAATTGACTAAATTAACTGAAAGTACTTAAATCTTGCAGAAGTTAGTCAAATTACGGAAGATAGCATTTCTCATCTCTACACTCAAATAAATATAACACTTCTCATTCTAATTCCCCAAATTTTATTATTTATAAACTGAAAAATGAATTTAAAAAAAATTTTCCATATTATATTGTCTCGTTTTTGCATGTGCAATAAATTGAAAATTTTGGAAATTCATTTTAATAGATTGATATTCAGGAAATGTTTAATATTTTTCAAAAAACAAAATAGTTTTTATAGTACAAAGAAATTTTCTATTCAATCTTAGAGTTTATAATGGTTGATTACTTAAAATACAAAGTACAGTGCAGTTTATAGGTTTATAAATTATTTTGATTTTAATGAATTCTCAAATTGTTGCTTGTAAGTTATAAGCACTTAATTTTACGACTGTAAATTTGGCTTGTCAAAAACAGAAATCAAAAGAACTGGCACATCTTTGCATATTTCTTTTACTTTTGAAAAAATTTAGCATATCATTCGAGAGATTGTATTAGATTTGCTTGTGAGGATTTTAAATCTTATCAAAATTTGAATTTCAAGATAAATGGTTATCAAGTATTACCACTAACTTGCGTATTTTGCCTATCATTAATTCCGTTGAAGTGTGCTATAATAAATAAAAGATTACTTTTTTTTCCTTCATCCAACCGGATAGTGGTTCAGGATAGATTAATAGGCCACTTTGCAATTAACCACAAGGCGCAGGATGATATTACGGAAACATCTGGCAACATACTGACAGTCCCAACGAATCTATGCCTTCCCTATATTTTAAAATGTTTTCAAGATGTTCAGATCTGATAGAGATTTATGAGTCGGAAAAATTTACAGCTTCTATTCAAATGCTCATAAAATATTTTTAACGATTCTTGATTGGTTTACGATAAATTCTAAAGTTTCTGCTTGAATTGATCAAAGATTTATAGAACAACATTTTATTATTGGGAAAACTAACAGTGATGACTTCACTGCAAACAATAACAATAACAACGGTAATAACAAACAACAGTTAAAACATTGTTATTTTATTTACAAGAGAAATAGTGAATGGAATAAATACTTTTATCACTGATCCCGTTTTATCCGTCTCGCTACAAGAAGATAATCTAAAGTATACCTATTCTGATCGACCCTGAAAATTACATAATATTTCTCAAAATAGGAATTTAACAAACTTCGATAAAAGACCTTTCTAATAATCTATATATCACTGAGCTAAATATTTTTCAAAATATTAAGAAATATTTCCCAATAAACTGTAGAGCTCAAGAAGTATAGTCACGGTAAAAAAACGATACTTGTTTTTTTAAACGATAAGAGCTGACAAAAATTTTGTATCAATAATCACTATAAAAAAATTGGTATTGAATCTTTTTATCGAATTCGAAAAATCCTTTACACGACGCTAATAATGTATAAAACTTTTGCTGAAAGTTAAAAACTGAAAGAACAAGAAAATTCACGATTCATTGTTGAGACTTACAGCTTTGCTATTTGATTTGTATAATCGGATAATCGTTGTTGTAGTGCGGTTAGAGAAGTTAAATTTGCAGCTCGATTAAGCTTTATTTGATACCCATATTCCATTAGCAAACTTTTCAGCCACAGCTGCCAAAAATGAATATGCTTCTCAATTGAACTGTTAACGTTTTCAGCGAGCCATTTCAGCAATCTCTCCGCATAAGCAATAGATAAAGAACGTACAGCTATATCAACTGAAATAACAATCAAAAACTTGTTGCTTAAATTGAACATAATTCTTCTTTTATTATAGAATAAAAGTGGTGCTCCATTCATCATTAAAAGATCAGGAAGAACATCAAATCGAAAATTCAAAAAGCATGAATCAAAATCAATTCATCAATTATTTGCAAGGCAAAATGGACTAACTTATCTTTAGAATAACAAAAACAAATTTCAATTTTTGGAAATTATCTATATTTCTAAAGCTCGTTCGAAATAACATAAACTTACTCTGTGCTACAGGTGTGCATAATAATACATTTTCGATCATTTCTGATTGATTCAACTGCAGTGCCATTTTCAGCGCAGCCGAATACTCTCCTTCCTTCAGTGCATTTTCAACGCTAATCGGAGTCACTTGTATTCCAAGTTCAAAAGGATTAAAGAGATTACGATGATCAAGGGAGAACACAGCAACACCTTCTGTTGAACAAACTGCAAAACTACGACCTGAAAAAAAACATTAATTATACTTCCTAGTCAGTACTGTGATGCCACCTTTGAAACGAACCACTTTATTCTGCAAAATTTCAAAAATATTCAGGAAATTATCAGTTATTTACCTGCAGGTGAGAAATTTATGTCTTCAACACGCATTTCTGGTCGAGAACTGCGCTCCGAAAGGTCTGAATGTCGAGTACCCGGGAGTTTTATACGTTTCTTACCATCTGGTTCCTCTTCACTATCGCTAGCATCAATTAACATCATGTTACCGAATTCCGAAAAGTTGCGCCGATTTACATCCATCTAAAATCAAAATGCATAGGAGTGTAAAATCTACCGAGATTTTTAAAACAATATACCTTAACTCCATCCAAACTGCGATTCGTTGTTAATTTTAATTTTTTTATTATAAGACGTTCCGCGACGCTGTACAAACATATATAATTCGATTGCCCGGCAGCAAGAAGTAATGTACCATCAGCAGAAAAACATATGCAAGTGAAAGTCCTAAAAAGACCAAAATTACAATAGGTCCCAAGAATCGAATAATAAACTACTACTCAAACATCTTTCAAGATCTGAACAGAATCGAAATTACCTGCTTTTTTCACTTGTTTTCTTTTTAATAAGATCAGTAGCTCTGCGCGCAGCATCGACATCGAGGGCTGTATCTATTGTACCAAGCTCTACCGATGTTTGAGTCTCGAAAAGACTCACCGATGAATCAAGGCATAACACCTGAAATATAATATGGTATTTCTTTTACGGCTAATTTAAATGCTAAAATCATTTGTTCAAGAAGAAAAGAACTTACAGCAAGTATATCACCACCAGGAGAATATGCTACATCGAGACCTTCATGAAGTAAATCAATGGATTCTGCTACTGATGATTCCACAACATTCCATATACGAAGAGTTTTATCCCAAGATGTCGAAGCCAAGTGTGTACCTGAAAACTCAAATTTCATATATAGTTTATGTTGAAACCTGTACAACTTTGAATCTATAATTGAAGAATTTTACAATACTAGTTTACGATTGATATTATGAGATGACTTCCCGTCAAAAAACAACAAGTAAAAGTCCTTCTACTGTGAAACAGATGGGTTCCGATTTCTCAAATAACACTTAAACGCTGACCATGAACGGAAATAGAAGCAATTGGAGCGGAATGTCCAGATAAGATATCCAATAATTTTCCGTTCTCAAGACTCCATACATAAATGTTGAACATTTCTTTGGAACTTGCCATAACAAGTTCAGCAGCCGAATCAACTGCTAGAGAGCCAAGCTGTGTCTTATGAGGACAAACCATAGTACGAAAATTGCGATATCTAAAATGTATATTTTGACCTGAATTAAAAATTTATGCACTAATTTTTAAATCGCTAAAATTCTTTACTTTTCAAACCAACCTGATCAGATCATGTGCTCGTACAGTTCCATCTAACGACGCGGACAACAGAGCTTTGCCATCAGATGTCCAACGAACTGCGCTCACTCCACTGCTATGTTCGGAAAATGTCACAACACAAAACGAGGACCGACAAGACCAAACCTTCACCTAAGATTTTGAATTCCTTTAAATTCTTAAAATGTTTGAATCTCATCTTCTTCAAAAACTAAGAAGTCGAACTTTTAAAATAAGTATTTTTCTTTTTTTTTTTGAAAAGCCATATTTAAAAATGTGATAAAAACATAAAGACCAGACCTTTCCGTCCTCAGCACCGGTAGCAATTTGAGATCCGTCGGGTGAATAAGCAACCGTTGTGATAGACTGACTGTGTGATTGTTGTTTCATAACGTAAGTTTCACTTTGCCATTCCCAAACTACTAACTGACCTTCCGTTCCTTTTCCACAAGCTATTGCTATCCAATCACCCGATTTATTTACAGCCAAGGATGATACCTTTGTTTCTGATACTCTGTATTTGAAAAAGATTAAAATAAATTATACTGCTTAAATTAGTTACATTACATCTAATTCAATTGCTTTCGAAATGCTAACAGTACTAAGAAATAAAAGCTGTACCTAGCTAACTTATGTAATATCCTCTATATCAGAGCTGTAGCTATCACTATTCATTCGTTACTGTAGATACAAAAAAACGTTATATAATAAAGGATTAAATTGAACTACATCATATTTTGATAAATGATAATTGCTAACGCAGCTTAAAAGCAGACAGCAAAAATAATTTACCGCAAACTGTAAATGAGATTAAAATTTGGCATTTCATGAAGAAGAAACGCTCCATTTGAAAATGCAGTAATCAACAACGATGTTGACGGATGATAGGTGCTTGCTGTAAGATTGACACCATGTGCGTTATCCAAATGTTCCATCATGAAATGTCTAAAGATTCCGTAACAGTAAAAGTAAAAAATATGCTTATTTATAATTTTGTGTAGACAAAACAGAACTATAATCTGATATAAATAAATGACTTCTCCCAGAAATAACAGTTAAAGTGCAACAGATCGAAAAAAAAACAGAAAATAACAAGATAGGTCAAAGCAAATAATGTCTTACTTTCTTTAATCTTACAGTATAAATAAAAAACGAAATCAGAAATACTACCTCTTTGTTTTATCATACCACATTTTCTTTACATCTTCAGAAGTATTTTTTGAATGTAATCCTTCAACGAAATCCTCTTGTTTCAGAGCACACGTCCAGTGATTAGCTAATCCACGTTTATCAACTGATATTAACTGGAAAAAATGAAAAATTGACATAAAAACTTCAGAATACTCTGACAGAAATAGATGAGCGGTGATTAGAAGAGATAACATCAATCTCAAAATTAAATATAATACACCAAGATTTAGCTACAAAACATTAACTCCAGTGTTACTAGAAAAAACGATTGATCATCATCAAAAAAGAACAAATTTCATTAGGATTTCATTCCCTCCCGAAAGTTATTTGATTAATGTTAAGAATCCTTATACATCCTTGCGTTTTAGAAAGGAATAGATTAACAATGAAGCAAAGTTCTGTAGTTTCTTCAACTATTAATTCAATTGACTGAAATTGTAGCTATGAATTAAACTAATTTAAATTCTGAATAAACAGTTAGAAAACGTCGAAATTACATCGTATGAGTTGTGGCAAAAATAACTGCCGATCACTTCTGCTTTATGTGCGGCCAAAGCGTGCAAAAACAGATTTTTCAAATTATTTACAGCTGAAACCACTCGCACTTGCTTGTCTTCTGCACCTACTATCAACAGTCTAGAAAGAACAATAAATATGGCGCTATATAACAAAAAGCTTCATCTGTAAAAATTAAGACAGTAATCAAAAAAGAAATGTCCGGTTAATTTTGAATGATTCAAAGAATTTGTTGGAAATAAGCAAATTACTTGTCGTCATAGCTCCATTCTACGCTTTTTGCTTTTTCCGCAGTGATTTTGTGAGTATGTAACAACATAAATGGATTCAGTTGAAAATTCTCAATCCCTGAAACTAGGAACACCTGTACGTCGCCACCTCGACAAGCAGCCAATCGCCTAGAAACGAATTTTTGTTTTTTCATAACAAACACTTAATTTCATCTTCAAACAACATTTAATGTTTTGTATAAGATAAAAAATTCTCTATAAAAATACAGATAGTTTTTCAATTAAAGCATAAACCTGCCATCCGTCGAAAATTTGGCATCATTAACACGAGCTCGAAAATGATGTCGATACAGAACCGCTTGCGTAATCAAGTTAACATATTGAGCTTGCCCAGCTGTAAAATAAAATATCAGCAAATAACATCAACAGTATTTTAAATAAAAAATAACAAATAAATGATGAAAGAATTCTTTAAAAAAAACTATAAGAAAATGAATATAAAAAAAGCAATTAGAGGTGAAAGAAACCTTCATTGACCAGAAAAGCGTGCGCTCCCAATGGATGAACTGTTACCAATTTAATGTTGAAGTTTGACTGGATAGCAACTGTATTTGCTTGGTTACTGCAAACAGTCGACATTACTATTCAAAACATGTTCAGCAATCCAAAAAGTTATAATATCTTAGCACCGACTAGAAAAACTCCAACACCACACTTACTTTTTCAAATCAAATACTGTGATTTTATTACCAACTGGACTGATAATTGAATTGCCATCAGTTGAAAATGTAACATTTCCATCACGATAAACAGTACCGATAAGGCTTGAGAACTGAAAAGGAAATAAACTAGCTAAGTCCATTCTGATTTGGAACATGATAATTAACCAAAAGCAACTTAGGATATTTTAAAACAAAAGTACTTGCGTATACAAAACAGTTCCTGCAAGCAGGATTCTTCAGCGCAAGCACTGTTAGTGGAAAAATAAAGATTTAAATGAGTTTTATCTAATAGAAGCGATCGCAACATCGCATTTTAATTCTCTAAAAGGACCATAATATCCTATTAATTTAAAAACTAACTTTGAAATTGATGTTCATAAATGACTGTTCGACTTGAATCAAAGTTCTGAAGTAATAGAAAAAGCCAATTCCTGTGAAAAATGCAAAAATTAATTATTAAATCCTCAAAGAGAGAACTTGATATAGTGTTTTCAAGAATTGCGGAGCAAAATGTACAAGAATATGGTACTAGATTACCAGCATAATTAATGTATTTACTAATCTGATTTGTGCATCCTACAATGTCTCTCTTTTATTGATGTCCTGTATAAATAAATTAAATAAATTAATAAGTCAGACAACAAGATAATAAGACTATATAACAATAAGACTCAATCGACTATATAATAAGTCAACATGAAACAGAAAAAGCAATTGAATCATGCTTAACAAATAATTACAATTATATTATAGCACATATCACATTGACAAATATCACATTGACAAACAATATAACTTATTAAGAAAGCATGAAATTAGCTGTATTGAACATCGCTACCAAAATTTACGACAGTTTGTTCTGAGCAACACTTTCATCAACAATTTTCACTTTCCTAATGGACGCTTTCCTTTTACTTTCGATAGCATCTAATAACAAGCCAGTAAATACAACAGCGGTAGCTAAAAACTGTCGCTGCGATAGAGTATTATTAAACAAAACCACTGAACTGAGCATCGTGAATAGTTTACGTGTTGTTGTTATAATCGAACAAGTCAATGGACCGAACTCTGTCACGGTTTTGAAAATAAAGAACTGAAAATATTCGAAAATTATCTAGAGAAACTATTTTAAAAAATCAAAATTTCTAATTTATGAAAATTAAATCTATAATCTTAGAAACAGAAAGAAACTTGCGGTTTAAAAAAATACCTGTCCTAAAGCACTTGCAACTGCAAGGATAAGTAGCTCCATTATTACTTTTGGGTAAGATTGCACAAATATCATGAAATCGAATAATTCACCAGTCAAAAGCACGCCGATCAGAAGATATAACGATGAAAATAAATTCATATAATACATCATGACATGTGCATTTGTCTTATGCTGCTGACGGATTTTATCTTGTATTGCGCCTGTGATACCATCCATTGCCAATGACAGCAACTATAAGTTTGATATATTTCGTCTTTTCCACTAGATTTCGATAAAGTCTATGTTTTCAAACAAATATTAGAAGCAAACTAGACTTCTCTACGGAAGTCAATTAACGACATCATGGTTCCAGCCGAATGCCCAACAAACGAAGTTTAAGTTTGCATAACAACAGATTTATTTATAAATGCTATGGTTAGCAGGACATTAAACCAGTTTCCAAGGACTAAATATAAATCTCCTTTAAATCATAATATATTGAGTCTTCAGTTATTACTGATGTTATGACATATTGGTCAAACTCGTTCATCAATCCAAAAAACGTTCATTATGTAACTTTGAAAAAATCACGACAACGTACCAGTAATAGTTCACCAAAACCTAAACTGAAAGATTTTCCACTTGTGGTACCTGCTTTCTCCTTATACAAGAATAACATAACACCAAACACAATCATTAAAACACAGCAATATTTCTTCAAATGATATCGCTTATTGAAGAAGAGAAAACCGAAAACCATTATTGGTATTGGTTTACAAGATTTGCCCAATACCTAAAACGAATTAATAAATCCAATAATGTGAAAAAAAATTCAACGCGATCTGTTTATTTTTAAACAGAAATATGATAAACAAGTCCTACTCTCACAAAAAATAACTAATCAAATCAAATTTCTAGAAAGTGAGAAAAAGAAGATCATGAATTGTGAAAATATTCGTGACGTGAGCAAAGAAAATTATTTCATATTCATACAAACACTGAAAAAAGGCTGACCTGTGTCGGATACGATATGTATTGCAGTGCATGATTGCTTGTAATCATTGCAAATAAGTAACTTGTGCAAGCAACAGTATATATGCGTATCGGAACACTATCTCTCGTTTTGCCTCTCAAAATATAAGCGAACGCTGTATTTGCAACACACTGCACAAATACAAGTGCTTGTGTGTATGTGAAACGCTGCTTGCCATCAGAACCATACTTACCCTTTGTTCTGAAACATTCAAATACATATCTATTATCTTTTTAAATCAGTCAGCTAACGCTATGCATAATATGCTTTCAAGTCTTCAAAAAAAATCTTTATTTCAAACAAAATCAAAAGCCATAAGCTTACATTGATTCTTGAATAATTCCAAACCAAAGATAACAAAGCATAGTACCACCGGCGCAGAATATAAGATTGGCTACTTGCTTCCATGGTGCTTCATTCATGCAAACTTCATCTCCTAACTTTTTGCAGTTATTAGTTGTTTCACACATTTCTTTCATCAGTCTGAAGATCTTTGTATATATTAAGCATCTGCCAAATACTCCTTCCGCTAAAGAAACTGTCACAGGATAATTTCGTATAATTCATCAACTTGATTCATTCCAAAAAAATTTAACTGTAAAAACAATCTGACATGATTAGTCTTCGATAACACACAAAGTAGGACATGACCTAACAAAATATTTAAGTACTACTTATATATTTTTCAACAAGACAATTCTTACCACATCTTCCTTATATGTAGCATATTTCCGAATGCATAAATTTGACTGAAAGTAACGAAATGGTTGAATAATCCAAAGACTATGCCGTAAATTTACGGCTAAGATGACGAATTATAGACTTTACATAATAGAAAAAAGACTACTAAAGCAAATGAGAGGAGAGAAACTAATAAAGTTGTAGCGGGAAAGATCTAATATTTCATACAAAATAAATATACTAAACAAAGGTGAAAACATATTGTTCCGGGAAAACAAAGTTAAAAAGCATTATTTTTATTACTGACTTGAAGTTCTTCTCTTTGCACAGCCGAGAAATCCCTCGGACGAAATCGAAAAGTAGAAATATTACCAGCGCACTTTTTCATCACATTTTAGAAATTCAACGATTATATTTTAGCTATTTGTTCCCATACCGTTTTCTTGACGCAGTAAATTTGGCTACTTGCTTCCAAACCTTTCGCGGCAGAAGAAAATTAAATCATTTCAAAACCAAAGGCAATCGTGCAGCTCAATATTCCTCGCACTTTTCTAATTGTTGTAGCGGAAAAAAAATTAGTGATATTTTAGGATTGATATGATAACGATTGATAGTGTCTTTTCTTTCCTTTAAATTTTGTTAAGGCAATGAGCGATTTAATGTCTAGAATTCTATTGTCTACTATACTTTCGTATTCTGTATATTTTAATTTGTCGTTACTGTGTTGCTATTCATTTTTAGGTTACAGGATATTTTCATCATTTTTACGTGTATCGATATATTCTTAGCGCTGTTCCTCAATTGTATTATTTGGAAATATCCGAATGATATTTCCCCAAGTCTTATTTGACTACTGTCTTTTTGACTTTTTATGTTTTCTGAGTTGGATTTAATTTGTAGTTTAATAGCTATAGACCTCAAACATAGGTGTGGGAATTATGGTGTATGCTTTTGATCAAATAGTGGAACTTTATCTGCTATTGATATTTCCATTCGTATTGTAAAATTAAATTTCAGTTAACTGATTCCGTGTTTACTTAGATTTTTGTAGAAGTGTTAATGATAGCAGATATTTTTAGATTTATAGTATTTATCTACTCGATGGATGAACCTGAAAACATTGTGATGGAAGATAATTGTCGAAAAGGAGAAAACGATGGCAATGAAGTAATGTGCCCGAAACGGAACGCTACGCAAAAAAGTGTGACGGATGAGCTTGAGTTTGAGACGGAGGACGAATATGGTATCCATGTAGGCGATATTCCCAAGGTTGCACATGGAGAATCTAATTCTCCGGAGCACTTTGCATTATCAACAAAAACTCATGGAGAAGTTGTTGTAGAGAGGACATGTTCGCATTCTAGGATAAGAAAAAGCGAAAATTTTGATATTGACGAATTTGATGTCGCTGGTCAAGATCTTCAAGAAAATCAATGTGGTGATGAAAGTAGTGCCGAAAATGTTGCTGAGTCGACGAAGCAAAGCTCATCAGAGATATCGCAAAATAAGGTAGCATCTTTACTTACGTTTATATCTTGGATGCGTCGTGTTACTTTACTTGAATTCCATTTCACAATTCAAAGGTTTTGAAAATGAGTTGTAATTCCATAAACTGAAAGAACTCACTTTAGGTTGGAGAAGCGACGGATGACAGTTCAGAAACAACAGAAACGCGAAATGTTTATAATGCTGGAAAACTTCATTCTCAAAGTTAGTTTGAATAAGCTAACTTTATCTTGGTGAAGCAGAAAGAATGAAATAATTAAACTGAGCGTTATTTTTTAAAACTGTGATGAATTATTTTGTTATTGGGTAATTCTATTATTTTAAGAAGGACAAATTTCATAAACAGAAAGTAATTTTTCAAATAATTGGTCATTACTATCAAAATGCTTGAATTGATCAATCATTGTCATTATCAGCTCATATATTGTGTTACGAGCGCGTCGCAGATATCTTAAGTGGTTTTATGTTAGAATATCTGCTCTAGCATGCATAAATAGAATGTATTTAAAATAGTAAAATAGATAAGTAAGATTCAAAATAAGGTATATAAATGAAAAGTAAATTCAGTCTCTAATTATAATTTGTACCTACAAAATGAAGATACTCAGAGATAGCAGTTATTTTATTACATTATCTTTTTACTTTTAGGTCCGAAACACTATATCCCTCCAGGTTGGGTTTATCAAGGTGAAAGTGATGGGTATCGATATTACGTCGGTTGCGCAGGAGAGGTAAGTGCTGGTAATGAGCATTATACTTATCATTCGTCGTTTATATTCATTTTATTTATTCCAATTATTTGAAAACTTTAATTGTTCTTGCCGTTGCTAACTTGCTGGAAAAAGTTATTCGGTAAAAAATGTGTATTTTGCATATTTTGTTTAATTATTTTGCATATTTTGCTTGAGTCATCAAAATAATTTTTACGACAAAAATTCTCGTTCTTTTAATAAATAAATAAATAACCTTACTGATATAAAGATATGGAAATCCATTTATCTCATGTGACTAATTGATTTTTTGTTGCCAAACGTTGCCAATCGTTTTATATTCATTTATGCAACATATTGCTTAGTTACATTTTTTGTTCGCTGTAGTGAGCGGTCGGTTGGTCATGCGCTTCTTTAGCTCTAGAGCGTACGTACGACCGAACACCTATCGTTATGCTATGCTTCCGGTTTGCCACTAACTTTTATTTAGTTTCCGTTTGATATACAATTTGAAAGTAATAATTTTAATCCAATCATACCTTTTTGCAAGTCAAAAGAAACGGGACATTTTCAGATAGGTTTTTTGAGAAATCTTCACTAATCTATTTTAGTATTGTTTCACAGTATAGGATTGTTAATTTGTTTTATCCCTGCCTCTTTCAGGGACTTACGTAGTTTCATATTCATTCTGTGGTCGCTTCACTAACCGACCGAATATCCTTGAACTTTAGTTTTAAATATAATTTGAAATTTCCAGAAAGATTTTTGTATGTTTAAAATATAGTTAATGCAGCATTTCAGTAGTACTTTCAAAGTTAAAAGTTGTTTTTTTAGATATATTCAGTGGACAGAGATGGTTACTGGTACATGCAGGATAGCAGCGGCAGTTTTATCCCATATAATGGTTACCAGTACAATCGCGGAGCGCACAGTTCCTTGTTTCCACGTGACAGTCAAGGACGGTTTATTTTGCCAACGAATGCACGTGGTGAAAAATCTTTTCCAGTGGATACAAATAATATGCCAATTTTCCCGTTCGACACAACCACTCATTTGCCTACTTTTCCTGTAGATGAAAGTGGACAACCTGTATTTCCAACTGGTGCTCTCGGAAGACCTATTGTACCAATCGATGCAAACGGTAGTTTCTTCAAGAAATCTTTAAATCTCTGTTAACAAGTTTTTGCAGTCTTTAATTTTGTTTAGATTATTGAAATTTGATGAGATGCAGCATATTGCAAAGTTTGCGGAATCAAAGTGTTAACAATTGTTCATAGAGTATTCATAGATTAAACTTTTTTATTCTGTATTGATGTTCTGTATATATAGAATTAAATCTAGAAAAAATCTATGAAATTCGCTGTGAAATTATTATATACAAACTTCGAAAGATTAAGTGATAATTTTGCCAGCAATAGTGGTAGTGATAAAGAGACAAAAGATTGGAAATCAAATTATAGTTTTTTGGCCTTTTCTTTTTGCTATGAATCATTGATATATTTCAATTAATTGAACTGATTTCAATTAGTATTTGCAGGTCTAGCTATATTCCCTCGTGATGCAAGTGGTCGATTTATATTTCCATCTGGACCAAATGGCAAGCCCACAGCACCCGTAAACATCTATGGTATTATTTATTTGGATTTTTTCCCTAATTTTGAACCGTTTATATTAAATTCTTTATATTATTGAAATTAATTGTCATATTAAAAAATCGACAATTTATTTTTTATTTTTTTATTTATTTATTTTTTGTAATTCGTTTAACAAATTCCTTGTAGGTGTCCCAGTAATGCCGTTGGATGAACAAGGCAAGCCAGTAGTACCTTACGATGCGAGCGGAACACCTCTCATTCATTTGGCTAGTGATGGTAGTTTTGTCATCCGTGTTCTTGTCTTTTTTTATCATGAAAGATTTCAGCTTATGTTTAGCCTTTTCAGTCTACGGTTAGTTTGGGCAACCAAAAACAACAATCAGAGGAGTGCGGCCAGTGCTACTATAGCGGCGCGTGTTGCATCACTACAGTCATGTTCTGTTCTTCATTTACTATGATTTATTTTTCGTTGTAAATTCTTTTCTATGAAAAACGGAGCAGAAGGCACTGAAAGGAATAGAAAAGTACTAGCGTACATTGGTATTATTGGTACTTGGCTCGATTTGTAGGCATAAATCGATGTTTTCTGTGTGCTAGAATGTGGAATCGAGCAAATCAGTGATGCGCCCGAATATTGCTCGCCTGAGCCGAAACTCTCTGAGGCTGTACTGTATCAGTATCTGAAAAAGGAGAAAAGTGGTAAAACGAAATTAAATACGACTTCATGAGTAGGCTTTGTTATCCGTTTCTTATTTTGCTACCTCTCTCTTTTGCAGGTATAACTCCTCTTACCGAAGAAGAATACCAGTACTCTTTGCAGTGGAATGACTATTACAATCGTTATTATAAGAATACTGCAGAACAAGTTTGTCATTTTTAATTTTTAATCGAATATAATAAAACAAGAGGTCAAATTTGCAAGATTCTTGAAAATTTAAAATTATTCTCCTATTCTCGATCCATAGAACTTTTTTGTTTGTGGTTTTTTTTCTTAAAGAAAGCATTCATTTAATCTGCCCTTGCTTGATTTCCTCAGGTTAGATTCCATCTCTAATTCTTTCCACTTCTTTACAATAAGAATTTCCGGAAATAAGTCATTTTATCACTTGATGTTAACTAACTGCTACTTTTCTAGCTGCAGTAATGTTATTCAATTTTATTTAATCGTATTGTGGCTTGTTCATAATTTAGAAAGTAACCGGTTCAAGTCAGTCTGCGGCACAGCTGACTACTGCAGATGATACATATGAACAAAAAGTAAAGAATATGAAGTTGCTGAAAAAGGTAGTGTTTTTTCCCATCGAAATTTCAATTCTTGAAGATTTTTTTATAGAAAAATTCTCATGATTTCTATCTTTACTTTATGAATTTCTATCGAATTGCAGGTTCGGCCTGAAGACATTGATCTACCACCGTGTGTGCCACCTCCGTCATCAACACAGCCTCCACCATTGGTTTCAGATGGAGCAGCGTCTGTTGAAAAAGGGAAAAAATCAATGCATGATCCTGCTTTAAAGGCAAAGACTAAGAAAATGATTGAAATGCAGCTGAAATTCTCACGCAAAAAGTTGCGTGACACAGTTAATCCTTCAGTTCCAGCAGTGCTGACTAGTGAAACAATAAACACATGCGCTGAGCACGCGCGGTTACCGCGTGAGCCAAGCGATTCGCCGGAAAATATTGACAAAATGAAATCACCAAAGGAACGTCCCCCTCCTCCTCCTCCGATGCGAGCTTCAACTCCAGATCAGCCTGCGTCAGCAGAACCTGATAATATTGGGATGAGAGAATCACTTGATGCAAAAACATTCGATGGTGCGTCGAAATTACTGGATTTACAGATTACCCAAAAATTAAGCAAAAGTTCTAGCGATGATTCAGAGACAAAAGAGCAAATCGCTATCATTCATCCAGAATTTACTCCAATTATCCTTAATGTATTGGATAGTACATTCGAAACATCAGACGATAACATAAAGTATTTTGAAAACCCAAAATTGTTCTCATATTCAGGCAAGAATTTGGCGAGTGAATTTCAAATAGATAGTCAAGTTTTCGGGAAAGAAGCTACAATGAAGATGAGTGAACGCACATTTGGATCGAAAGATGAAATTACTTCTGGAAAGCAGCCAGGACCTGTTTTGGCAGATGTTGCAGTTGGGATGAATACTATCTCGGAAAACCAACCTAAAGATAAGGAAAACGCTGAAGAAGAAAAGGTTCTTATCTGCATTGTTATTAAAATTTCTATCAGAACATATAACTAAAATTCTTTAGAATTAATTATCTGTAAAATATTTCAGAAATTGTGTTGGAGTGAAGCAGCAATCCATTATTTCATTAGTGTTTTATTACTATCCACCAAAAGAAATGCCGAGAAAAACCAAAATTATAAGTTTTAGGTGGCAACAAAAACACGACCACATGATGGTGACAATTGCGAGTCAAAAATCGATAACAGAATATTGCGAAAGCGTGATGATAAGAATGAAGCTATTGCGACTTCACATGATAAACGTTCTGAGAAGAAAGCGCGTCATCGTGATGGATCGAAAGACAGAAGAAAACGAAGAAGGTAGGTTTTAGGTCTACAGATTTTTGATGCTTTTTCTTCGGCACAATCGCTTTCTGCGGAACAGTTCATCCAAAAAAAAAAAATTTCTGCAACTATTATCTTTGTTCATTCTTTTGTAAGTGAATTCTCAAAGATCGTTTGGATTTCAATGATGAATCAATTTTGAAGTGAGAGCAAACAGCGACGCTCACGAAGTCGATCGTCATATCATGACTCACATCGTAGAAGTCGTTCCCGAGGGACGAAACACAGAAGTCGAACTCGGAGTCGTACACCACGTGATCATTACTATCGTAGCAGATACCGTTCGCGAAGTCGAGATCGATTCTACAGAAATGAATCTTCCTATTACGAACGTCGTAGTTATCGACGTTATAGGACACCTGACGCCGAAGATAAATATTCGTATCGAAGACGATACTCCTCATCTAGAAATAGATCTCCAAGACACGAAAGGTCATCATACTTTTTTATATTTTTGTAAATTTTTATAGCTTATCTTGGAATATCTATATCTTTAGATCATTTTGTTTCCTTTTTTTAGATAGTTTTTTTCAAACCTAAGCATCAGTTGGTATTAACACTAAATTCGATTTTCAAAGAAAATTTTAATGGTTTTTTTCTAGTCGTAATTCATCCACTTGTATAAATAAGTTATATTGATCTTTTATTATATGCCACTATTATTAAGGAAACTTTTACATATTTCCTTGAACTGTTTGTTTAAAATTACAGCAATATTTCAGTTCTTCGGTTTTCAAACAGTGAGCATCAATAAATTTGCAGGAGTGCAAGCCGAGATATGACACCGACAGCTGATAAATCAAGCAGAAGTCGTAGTTATTATGACCGATCAAAAAGCTGTACTGAATCACCAATTGTTTCGCGGCATTCTTCTATTGCACGTTCAATTTCACCAAACAAGACTACCGACAGTCGTAATCGAAGCTCCAGCAGACGTAATTCTCCAGGTAATATTTCATATTTTCAAATTCACAAAATTTTTTAACTTTTACTGAATTTAGTTTACCGAATTATGTTCGCTAAAAAAGTTTTTACAAGGTCTACAATTTTATTTTAGAAATAGTGGGACATGAACCCGAAAAATCACCGCTACAACCGACTGAGGACATGGAATCCATGAACAGTACAATTGATATGCACAAATCAACCCATCAATCAGCAAGTTCTCGCAGTGAAAAGTATACCTTTCAAATTTATATCATCGAATGCTGCAGAAATTTACACGTCAGATTTATTTAAAATTCAGGTCATATGAAGAATATGAGGCCTTTCAGGGGGAGATCTGATATGTGGAGACATTAACGGATATGTCCATGAATGATGCAGAGGCGAAATCAGTGATGAAGATAAAATCTTCTAACTGCAAGAAGGGATATTCCCTTCTTGGTTTGAATTTTAGTAATTCATTCAGGAACCGAGACCTATATGTACTTCTTTTTAATAAATCTACGATTTTGCAGGAGTTCAATAAAAGGACTCGAAGTTAAAGCTGAAAAATCAAGGAAACACAAGAAAACCAAAGAAAAACACAGAAAAAGAAAGAAGAGTCACCATAAGAAGTTAGTTACAATAGTTAATAAGAGTTGTTTTCTGTTATTTATTTCCATTTCTGTAAGAATTATTAAATTTTTCGTGGCAGATAGACATATCTTTGCATGTATCTAATAGTGATCTTTTTTAGAAAAGATAAAAAAAGATCAAGTTCGTATATGGCTGAAAGTGAATCGAATGAGAATTATAAGGCGCCATTAATCCCATTAGAAGAAACAAATTTGAGTCTGTAAGTATAATCGTCCTACGTGCTAATTCGTATTTGTTTTCACTTTTACCATATTTTTTCAAAATTTATCACCACTCATTGCCATTGCTAACGCTTTTTTACACAGCTTAAGATTTCCTTGCTTATTCTTCTTTGTTTTATTTAATTGTGATAGATTTATTTCAGGAATTCATCCTTGAATCAATTAGCGGATGAAAGGGCAGGATCAATGGCCAGTCGGAAAAAAGAATCGATTGATTATAAAAATGTAAGAATCATTTATCAGCTGTCTTTTATTCGATGAAAATTCAGAGTTAGAAGTGTCAAATGAAGGCTTAATTTTTAAATTCAGGAGAGAATGAAAAAGAAAAAGGACAAAAAAAAGAAGAAAGATCGTCACAACGCCAGCTCAGAAAGAACTGATGTTACGAAAAAGGTCTCGCTCGAAACACTAGAAGATGGTGAAGTCATCACTGAGAAAGATATATCACCGAAGTAATTTTTATTTCGCAAATTTGCTGTTATTTTTTGTTTTTTTCTTTATCATTTATTATGCTAATCAGGTAAGGATTGTTGTAAGTTGCATTTAAAACTTCTTATTCATTGTTGAATATTAAGAAATCCGGTCATCTACAAAGTGCAATACCTTTCATACTTTTATAATGTTGAACAAGAAATCGATTTAAAAAATTTGATTTAAACATTTTCTTTCGAACTAGCTTTTCGTTAATGAAGTATAATCTTTTCAGGACGAGGGAAAAAGTGGTTGATTATGTTACATCTGAATCAGAAGGAGAGAATAATGCAAAGGAATCAGAAAATCCTGATGAACAGCTAGCCGAAAATTGTAATACAAAAGTAAGTTTCACAGTGGATCAATCGTTAGTTTATGAATTGGTTTTTCTTTATACATTAATAATAGATAGTTCAGGCTGGTAGGTGAATTCAAATTAACTGGAAGATGAAGAATAGCAGTTTAAGAGAAGCAAAAACAATATCGATCCAATACATTTAATTTCACATAGCTCGGCCAGAAAGCTTCGTGATCGTTAACTTTCCTTGAAGTAGACGAAAGTTAATTGAGAACATTAATAGATTGTAAAACAGTGCTTTCTTTGTCGTTTTTCCTGAATGAAGATATTCTTCAGAGCATTCCTCTGGTGGTAAAGTTTGTAGCCAATCCTAAGGTGTCAGATAATTCAGCCAAACTTAAAGAGAATTTCAACGATGCTGAGATCATTCGACCGTCAGTTTTGTCGTTCGATTTTGTTGATGAAGTATGCTTTAATTGGTTTTCTTTAGTTATTTTTTTCTTGAAATTGTTTCGTTACTGGTTAATTGTCTTCTTTTTCATTAATTTTTGGAATGGCAATGAATCTAGAAATTTTGAGATGCATTTTATAGTGTATCTGTTATTTACGAATATGATCAAACAATTTTGGTCTTCAGCAGAAGTCGTATGTGAACTTTTTGAATTTCTTTTTATGAGATTAAGTAGTTTTATGTTCTTTAACCTGTTACAGGTATTGAAGGCTCCTCAAGGTGATATCAATATATCTAAATTAGAAAACAACGCGGAAGTAAATTATGAGCCGATAAATCCTAAGAAGGACACGAAAATTACAGTGGACCTCGAAGATGATGGGTAAACTTTTTACCAAACTAGAGTAGTTTGAAACGGAACTTCTCTTTTATGTCAAATACTTTACACTTTTTGAAGCGAAATTTATGGAAGTGACTTAATATTGTTCCGAACTTCCACTTATATGAGGGATATATTGCTGGATTATTTTTAAATATTTGTAGGATTTCCCATAAGCTGAAAGATTCGACCAGCGATTTTAACGAAATTACTGCTCGAGAAGCAGAAAAACTGAAGGCAGGTAATATCACGGAGTCAATGAATAAGTTAAAAGAACTGCGTGGGTACGTCAAGTCGAATCTCACAGTTTCAAATTCCGCTGAAGCAGAAATAATAAAACAATTTAATAAAGGAAGTGGCAATGATTCCGCATTCACTGGACATAGTTTAACCGATGTTCCATTACCAAAAGGAATGCAAGTAGCAGTTGTTACTGAACGAATTGCACAAACTGGGAAATCTGGAGCTCGAATCCAAGAAGCTTGTACAAGTGCTAAGATCGACTTTATGGATAGAGATATCAGGAGAAAAAAAGAAATGCTTAAACGGAAATGGGAGGAAGATGAGGAGGATGAATTAAGCAGATTAAGGTATTACGACTAAAATTTTTTTTTTGTTAGATTCAAATTTTTATGTGAATATATGGGGTCTTCTATTAAAGAAATTTAATGTCTTCCAGGTATGAAGCATTAAGAAGCAAAACACGAAGATTAATGAACGATCTAAAAACTGAACGACGTCGGTTAAAAAGAGAACGCTTACGTGCTACTATCGCAATGCGACGAGCTCGCGAACATTCTGTTGACACTAGTGTTGATGAGATTTTGCTCGCTGATACTTCCGATAGTAGCGAAACGGATGATTCCGAGGATTATCCACCCCCACATAAGGTTGACTTTTTGTCACACTTGTTTGAATAGTGAATATTGAGACTTGGAAATTTGGATCCCGAAAATATAGATACTTCTTAATCAAGATACTGCTAGAAATAGTATTCTTTCAGTAAAGTATGATTACGTTGTTGCGTTAGACATAGTTTCCTGATAAAGAACTTAAGATTGATTGCATTTGTTAACGTTAATGCCATTAGCCAGTAATTACTGATTATTCAATGTCTTGAATCGAAATATGGTACTGAATTGGAAATGAAACCAATCACTATCTTTTATAATTGGATGTTGCTATTTTTAATTTGAAAAAAATCGCTCTGATTTATTTTTAAGATCATCCGTACTCTCCGAAAGCATTAAGAGAGAATTTCATTTTCATGAGGAGGTCTTACATCTTTTTGTGAATTTCTTGTTATTCCTAATTGTAATCAGTATCATACCACTGAAAATAACACTGTACTTAATTAAACACAAATTGTCATTCAATATCAAATATTTAGATGTTATTTTTCTTTCAATCGATCTCAGTTAGTACATGAGTGACTTATCTGAAAAGGAGGGAAACGAAGTATATTTTTTTACTCAGTTGTAGTGTTAATTTATTGCTGCCATGTTGCTACTGCTATTGCTTGATAATATTCCGTTTTATGAAATTGTTATTTGCTATGGTCAAAGGAAGCCGCATTACCATCCAGATCATGAAATTTTAATTTGATATTTTAGGTTGCCCAGCTGTTGGTTGATTTACACTGACTTGAAAT
>JABVXU010000377.1:0-53237 GCA_013365365.1 Cruorifilaria tuberocauda
GTGTGTGTGTGTGTGTGTGTGTGTGTGTGTGTGTAAGGAGGATTATTTGCGATAAATGTTTTTAATAGATAGATAGATACCCGATTCTCGGGTAGATTGAGAGGGAGAGAGAGAGGGGAAGGGAAAGAGAAGGAAATGATTGTAGCAACGATAGCCACACAGACCTATGTAAACCTTCATCCCAAATTCATTTCATTGTGAGCACAACGAGAGTATGGGAATAGGCGAAGCGGTGAGAGAAGGAGAGTGATCACGCGTTTGAAGAAGAACAATGGACAGTGGCGTTCGCTCACTCCCTCTCCCTCTCTTCTCTCCGCAAAGGAGACTCTCTGACACACATTCACATACACAGAGTGCAGAGTGGCAGGCTTATGCATACAGTGTCGAGGGTTTCATTTGGCAGGGCGGTGGAAGGGAATGTGTCTTTTGATTGCTTGCTCCACTCGCGTTGCCCGGAATCGCAATTTACCCCTTTTTGTTTTCCCCCCAACACTCGTCCCATTCCTCACTCCCATAACTTACTCGTATTTCCCAGAACTCCCGGGAATCCTCACTTCCATTGTAAACTCCTCATTGTAAACAACGCAGTTATAATCCAATATGTCCTCCCTACACATTTCCCTACCCTTCTTATGTTATATGTTACATTACTGTAAATCATGTCATGTTTAGCCCAGTAACGTATATTTCCGTGTTTATATTTATTTATACATGTTACGTGCATACGTCTACTTACATTGTCCGTGTGTGTGGACTAGTTGAATAGGCACGTACTGGATAATAAAGTGATGAGTATGCTCTCTCCATAAGGCCCTATGAGTGCCGCATACACACACATACACGCACACACACATCAAAAATGCAGACCGACATGCATTTTCTAACTGAAACGGACAGACGTTGTGTCCACTTTCTCTCGTCAGATACATACATATATTTAAGCACACATAGAAACACACATACATGCAGACATACAAACATACATAGAGAGACATACATAAAGAGATAGATAAGCATCAATCGATAGATAAAGGAGGACTCAGTGGTTGGAGCTACAGTGTTTCGTTGTCTGCAGACTATATGAGAGGAGGAAGATGTATTATGATTGGCTGCGAGAATTGGAAGGGAGCGAAAGGTATGGCTGTATGCTCCGCCCAGACGTGCAATGTGATGGTATAGCGTTGTTGTTGTTGTTGTTGTTGTTACCGCCACTGCTGTTGCTGCTGCTGCTGCTGGTACGGCTACTACTGGTGCTGCTGTTGTTGCTGCTGTCGCTGTTATAGTGTATATTGAGAGATTTGTCGGGTAGGGTAAATGATGAGCGGGTAAGTAAATGAATGGGTAAGAGGTCGTAGAGGATGTCAGTTAGGGAAGAATTCAAATTTTCTATTAAAACAAATTTCTGTCTCATTGACAAACTGGGGCATCATTTCATAAAATTTCTACATTAACATTAAGCCATTTGGGAATATGCTGTAAAGAATTTAGCTCTGAAGGACTTTTCTTTGATGTAAGATTTCGAGGAGTCATTCTGAAAAGCGATATTTAGAGGAGATGATTATTGATGCTTTTGTCATACACTGCTGAAGAATGAATGATGATCATTAAAATTATTTTCCGGTGAGAAGCATACGGTGGAGGTTCTCATTGACTGAGTGGAGTGGATTTCCAGGTTTTCCTTTCTTTTTTTCTGGATGAGAAATGTTCGGTTCTTTTTGCTGTTATTGCTAGATAAATAGTATTCATTAATGGCTGGGAAAGAAAGTGAGGAAAGGATAGGAAGGGTTGCTGAAAGTCAGTCAACAGAGAGTAGGAAGACTGAATTAGCTGGAAGTGAAGTAGCTACCGGAATGAAACTTCTCGAGTGCAGGCAGCACCCATCTCGGGATAGATCACTGGTTGGATGGATAGATAGACACTGTGCCTATGCTTATGCCTATCCGTCCCCTTACTCTTCTTCTACATTGAAAAACCATCCCTCGTCACATACACACACAGACACAGATATACACTTACTTGGCCCTTTTTCCACACGCTTCACTTCCACCTTTCATGCGTACTTTTTTCTATCCCTCCTCTTTCTGCTCTCAGACAGATTTTCAGAAATTTTTAATTTTCCGAAAGACCTTCTCGTCGTGTACTCTCACTCTCTTCCCACAAATTGGCCCCTCCTCCCTCTGAACTCTAAATGTTTCGCGGAGTGCATGGGTGTCTGTTCGGATAGGTAGTACAGGCTCTTTCCCGCCCCACTTACCATAAGTCTACGCCGTGAACGTAATCACCACCGCCCACTCGTGTAACTCGCAGCCACGTGGTATGTTGCTTTCCGCTGCGGGACGAGCTGCAGGCCACTGAGCAGTGATGGTAGGGAAGTGAAATCAGGCGCAACATCTTCTCACTCCGCTCCACTCTCCCGCTTCTTCCCCTTCCCTCCTCTGTTCTGCGTCTATGTCGATAGTTTCCTTCCCAAAGCAACACGAATCTTTGGTCTCTTTCCTTCCTCTTCCTTCCTTCCCCTTTCATCTAGCGACCGACGACTGCGTGTTTTTTTCTTTCACGCCCGTTTCGCAGTACAATTTATTTCTGTGGATTGTTGCTATTGTTGTTTGTTTCCGAAACGATAGAATGGTTGTGTGGGAGGGGAAGCTTAAAAAGACGTGAAGAAATTCACGGGTTGAGTGCGTGAGGGCACGAAAAGGACGTATTACGCTGATTGCCTTCCATTGAGTCAGGCAGTGAGCTGATACATCACTGATTATCTCTCTTCTTTCTTCTTCCTGTATCATGCTTCACTTCACCCCTGACGCTAGTATATAACCGGAAATCCTTATCCACCTCATTTCACTTGATCGTATTCAATTTCATATTTCAACTTTCCCATCTTTCCATCTTTTGCAGCGTTGATATGCTAGAAAGAATGTTCTGGAATCCTTTCTTAATTCATTGAGAAGGGAAAAAGTAACACTGAATGCATGAAAGGAAGGATTCGTCAAGAATTCTTCATACGTGATGAATAATATATCATTTCCGTTGATAATTTCAAATGGTCATGCTAAAAAATGGCAAAGTGCAATATGACAATTTATCAAATTAGAGATTTATAAATTAAATTAATCAAAAATTGTAATGAATTGATAATCTTGATAAAGATTGCGAATGGTGATAGTAGGAGTTTGAAATTTCTGAAGGAATGTTCAGGAACTGTTGCAAAAATCATGAGAATCAAATATGGTCTAATGAGTGCGCTCATAAATTGTTCTCTTAATTATTCTATTAAATATTTTTCGTGCCATCAAACAATTTTCTATTTTATTTATAATATTTTTTTTCATTTCTATTTGCATAATTTCATCGTTTTGGAAATTTAAAACAGTTGAATGATAATATTAGGACATGTTTGTGCATCGAATAAAAGGATGCACTATTCGGCAGTTAAAATAGATTTAAGCCTAATGATCGTAATTAGCTACTTATAGATTGAAGAGAGCTAACATCACGTGCTTATGCCAGAGAAGCATGCAATGGCCTACTTAAAATACATTTGTACCATAATTATACTCAAATAATTATAAAACCATTCAGTTTTTAACTCAATTCTTCAACCTATCATTACATTTAATATATTTTCTCAAGAAGTATCTATCACTTGCAGTTCGGTTCATTCCTCCAAGCTTAATGGTCGTACAAATTTAACTTGTTAATTAGTGCAATTCACGTATAGTTTACACTTCAAAAATTAACACAGTTTTTTTTCCTTAGGTTTTAGTATTACAACACGTGTTAATTATACACTTTCCCTTACATGCATGTGCTCATTTTCTGCATCTGTTCCTCTGTTCCGAACAACGATGAGGAAGAAATTTGCAAATTTTGAAGAGTTGTCAGTGATCTATCAGTTAATGTTGGATTTTTTGATTTTGTTAATTATTCAAATTTAACGTTTCGTTCAGAATTTCATCATTTTCTGTCTCTCCTGATACTAAAAATATTCGTGGTGATTTTTTATTTCAAAATCATTATTGCAACTTTACAATTAATGAATTGTTGCAATCAAGTTCACAATATCTAAATTCAGTTTTATACCTAGTCATCATTTCTTTCTTTTCCTTAGTGTAACAGTACTTTTTTTCTTCTTATAATTCGTTATGCATTCATCTATTTGTTTCTTTTATCTCAAACATAGAAAATTCGTATTCAAAAATAAACTAACAACTAACAATCTCTAAGAGTGTAAGTTTTTAATTAAACATTTTTGTTTACTTCAAATATTATTCATGTGTTAATATGAACTGTTAATTAATCTAATTGGATGGAAGGCTAATTTGCGTCTCGCGTTCTGTATTTTAAATATGTTTTAGTAATAAATAACAGAAAGAATGAAAGAGATGTTGGTTGTAAAAGGTAGTAATAATTTATGTTCCAATTATTGGCCCGGATTTTCTCCTGAAAAGGATCAGATCTGAACAAATAGGCTCCATTCAATAATGAGGCAAAGGAATATTGTATTTGGCAAATTTTTTTATCAAAATTTTCCCTAATTCTTCATGATAATTCTTAAATCCTATGGGGCACAGCAATCGATTGAAGAGTGAGTGTTTCAAACCGTAGATTGCTAAGTTACGCTTGGCCCTCAGTTGATGCTATTGATATGAAAATATGCTTGTGGACACTGACCATCATTATATCAAATACATTTGCTGTTTGTTAACTGACATCAATTTAGTAGTTAATTAGTCGGTAGAGGAATTGTTTCCGCATGGTCATCGGTCAGTGATTGTTGGCTGACTATGAATTAGCCAGTTGATAATATTGTTAATAATCTGTTATGATCATAACATTATTATAAAGTAAACCACTCGATATCTGTCGAGTTCTGCACTCTCTTTGTCAGTAAAATTTTCAATTTCTTTTCCATAAGGGTCGTTAGTGCCGGAGAAGTTTCATTCAAAAAGATAAATGTCAATTGCGCTCGAAAGCTAATACAATTTCCTACAACGATGCCTACATGAAATATCTGAGATATTGTGGTTAATATTTAAGGAAAGATCAGGGAATAGTAGAGAATGGATAATTCAATACTTGATTTGTTATTTTCCGCGCAAAATTTTCATTGGATTTCTTTCTTCGCAGGAAATGTCCATTCGTATGGAGCAGTGATACTTGCGCATTTCATGACTAATAAAAGTAAAGGACATGTATTAGTAATTATCGCACGTATTAGTAAACTTTTTTCACTCTATATATACACCGTCCACTTCTGTTTCTCTACTATTTTTAGACTTAAGATCTCTAAATTTACAAAAATACATATATTGGAGCCTTGGCTTGGACTTATTCTTGTATTCATTTTCTTATATCTGTAAGGCAGGTTGTTAGAAAAAATAAGTAAAATATTTGATATCAACTCTCAAGTAAGTATTGTCTGATCGTATAATATACGGAAAAGATAATTAGATTTTATGGCACTATTTAAAACTGGAGCTGAGCAGCTACGGCGTAAAAAGGGATGAAATTCCGGATAATATCAGACATGAAGTTAAATATTGAGATATTATTCTCAAAAGGAGTGAGCATGACGATGCTTTTCATGATAAATCCGCCTAAAGCTAAGATGCGTTTTTAATTTTCATCAAGTTGATTCCACAGTAACAAAAATTATATCGAATTTTACGTATTTTAAGTAGAATATTTAAGTTGAGCATATTTTGAAAAAAGTTAATTTTACGAATTTAAGGGAAAAGATGGTCGTTTATTAATCTTTCTTTCCCCATCAAGCGCTTCGAGACGACGACTTTAGATGACGTTGAACAAATGATTAGAATTGCTGCGCGGCAACATTTGCGCTTTGTCAGTATCGCTGTGCTAACGTATGAAAATATTTTGAATCACTGGTTTGTAAATAAGTTTTCAGTTATGAAAGACATTCATGGAACTGATTTGAATGAGAATTTATGTTGTTCGTTATGCAAATCATATTTGATTGATGCCGTGACGCTTACCGAATGTCTTCATTCCTGTTAGTTATTACCTCTTTTTACCCTTTTCTTTACTTTTTACATTGTAATTTTTGGGAAATTAGTTAAGAAATAAATCATTTTACTTCAACTATTTGTTGTTAAAAATTCTCTCTGTAGTGGTTTTTGTCAAGTTCTAATAACACAGTTTCCTGTTCCTCAAATTAAATTCAAAATTAAGAGTAAGGAATATAACGCAATTAATGAAAGGAATATTATATATTCACTGAAATGTTAAGTTGTTTGAGCTTTGATGTTCATAAAATGTAATTTGAACATTTAATTTCGGATTGTCGAGCTTGTTTGTTGGGTAATATCGAAAAGACTGAAGTATATCACTGTACGAAGTGTGCCGCATCATTCGGTAAAGATCTTTCCGAAGCATTCGTACGTGATGATACACTCCAGAAATTGGTTTACAAAATGGTACCAGAAGTTTATTGGCAAGAGCTACTTCAGCGTGGTGAATTCCTCAAAAAACGAATCGTTCCACCTGATGAGAAAGCAACAATTCTTGATAAAGTAATTTTTTGCATCTTTTATTCGAATGAATGATATGTTTAATGTGCAGCAGTCTGTTCTATGCTTTTGTTAATTTTATTAACGATATGGAAGAATTAGGAAGGGAAAAAGTTAGTACTTTTTGAAAAGACATTGACAAAATTTTTTTTGTTAAAGAACTTTTGCATTTTATTCATTTTTCTTTTTATACTTTCTACAATTTATATATGAAGCGAAAATGTGATGAAATTTAACAAATAATAATTTTATTATTTTTAGAAGCTCATGCAACTGGCCTCTGAACTGTGTGCACCGACTGAGATGGTCTCATTATGTTTAGAATATATATCACCGGGTGTATCAGATAATGACACTATTGAAGATAATAATGATAAAGAAGCAATAAATGCATCAAGACTTGTTGATGATAATAAACCATCAACAGTTGCCGAAGCTGATCGTTTAGAGAAACAAGAATCAATGTTGACCACATTCAGAAGGTATTGATTTTTTGCGGTTAATTTCTTTTTTTCAATCTTTTCATTCAAATTTTTGCTTATTTATGTCGTTACATTTTATCAAAAGTATAATTAGGCTTTTTTAAAGATATTTTCGTTGTCAAGCGTCGACAAGAATTGGTGCATTACGGAAATTGCTGGAAGCAAAGTTAGAGGTTTCGGATACTTATCGATTATTTTTTGTCGATAGTGATTGCAATGTGACGTTGGATGACCAGTGTACACTGCAGGATGTTGCTTATATGTTTTCATGGCGACGCCTGGGACCAATGAAAATTCTTTTTACCCTACAAGTAAATTTTTGGAAAAATCACTTTTAGTTACACATTTTTTATAAATTATACCATTTTTTAATACCATTAAAAATTAATTTCTTCTCGTGCAAGCTTATTCGGAATTTCCGTTCCACATTTCTTCTCATATTAATTTTATAATTATTATATTTATAGCGACACCTCGAAGAAGAAAAGCCACCGGTGTTAGATATGGAATTCATGCCAGAACTTGTTGCTGAGGAACCCCTTTCACAAGGAAATGCTGCAGTCACAGCTGCAATTGAAACTCCTGTACAGTTACCAGCATTAACTGTTTCACTAAATACTTCGATGATGGAAGGTGGACCAAATCATCAGCCTATTATTACTACCGAAGTCCATCCACCACCCAGGTAAATAATTTTTATTCATTCGACTTTTAAACACAATTCTGTAAATGGTATGAGGTTCTTGGTCTGT
Source organism: Cruorifilaria tuberocauda (assembly GCA_013365365.1). Lineage (NCBI taxonomy): Eukaryota > Metazoa > Nematoda > Chromadorea > Rhabditida > Onchocercidae > Cruorifilaria > Cruorifilaria tuberocauda. The sequence goes on from JABVXU010000377.1 coordinate 7,768, forward strand.
AAAATAAGTTTGTCATGTAGCAATATTCCAATTATTAAGTCCAATGTAAAAAAATGAGGAAATTTCGATTGAATAATCTCATTTATTTTCAGCAATTTTTCTTACTTATATAAGAAGTCACTCCTTTTTCTTGTTTTACTTCAGATTTTTTTAACAGGAAGAAACGGAAGTCTACCGCACCAACAAAAAAGCAAGTTGCATCTCCAGTACCTGTGCAGCGTATGACCGGTGTTTCACCGCTTGCAAAAGGACCTCCACCGTTAGTACGACTTGAAAACACGAATTTAGGCAAAAAATCTAGCAGTAATGGACGCGTAAAAGCTGCTGAAAAAACTTCATCGAAAACACCACTTCATGAAGATACACCGGCAACAAAGCAACCAAAACTAATGCCAACATCTTTTGACAATAAGTACATTTTTTGCAATTTTAAAATAACATCACAGTTCATTTATACTTTCTTTGTGTAATATATTAAACTGAAATTATTTTTCAGATTACAGCAAATTATTGATTCTTCTCCAAGTCGTTCAGCAAAAACTTCGAAAGGAAATAGAACAAAGACAGTGCAAAAAACAGCATCATCTAGTGTTTCGGAATCGTCTTCTAAAGTTATTTCAAATGATAAACCTGCAGAATCGAGTAATAAAAGTGGACATATGCAAACTACAAAACTAATATCCACCGATGGTATCAAGACGGAATCGGACTCATCCAATGTGAAAAGTGAGAATGCTGCAGGGAAGGAAAAAACTCTTAGTAAATTGCATACGATTTCGAAAATTACAGAGAACACCACAGTGAGTACAACTATTTCTACTCCAGCAAGTACGACAGCAACAACAACAACAACAGTCAGCCATCCGAGACCAATACAGCCACGTCCAATGGAAATGAAAACTAATTATGAAGCTTTAGTGAAAAGTTATGGTTTAAACGGAGTAGGAAATAAGGTATGTAATTGTATTTTGGTCTTTTATTTTTTGATTATTATGACGTCACAAAGATTGTTTGGTCTCTTATCAAGTTTTTCTTTTCTAATTAAGAAATTCAAATTTATCATAATATATTTCCAGTTGTTGGCGTCGAAAAATAAATAATAGAAATTTTTTAAACGAAAAATGAACAATGAATTTGTATTTAATGGTACAATTTTATAATTTATTTCCAGCTTTCCTCTTTTCCTCTAGACGGAAAGCATGTTGGATTCAGTCCACCAGTGCACATGCAACCATCACTATTTATGGATCCAAAAATTGCTGCTCAACCAATTAAACATATTCTTTCTGGACGCGGTATGCCTCCCATTGTACCTGAAACTAGTCCTTATTTACGGTAATTTTAGACTTCATTTTTTATCTTTATAGGATTTAAATTGTTGGAGTTTGAGCTGCAGTACATTTCGTTGGCTTTTCTATAAAAGGGAAATGGTACTATTTAAACACAATATAAATTCCTGCTCTCACACTTATATTAAGTACTTTAGAATAAAATATTGTTGGCAGTGATATTGCTAAATCAGTTCTGACAATTTTATAATGAACGCATTTTTGTCAGAATGAAGTATAAAGCAACTCCGATAAGACCAAAATCCTTTTTTTTCATAGAGTAAATTAGTTATTCATTCACTCATAATATTATTGGTTGTAGATTGAGTGAAGTACAGATTCAATTTTGCTTCACATGAAATGATAAAAGTTTTTTCATGAAATGATAAAATTTTTTATTTGAATGAAAAATTATTCTGCAGGAATACAGCATTAGCGAGTTTTATGCATCACCTGCATATGCAACCACCACCAATACCTGGGCTTCCTGGGAGCAGCACCCCACCTCTTCTCTCTCATAGCAATGGTTCGGCATCGTCATGTTCTTCATCAAATCAACTTACATCATCAACACATAATCCCCCGATCAGTAATGTTTCATCAAAAATTTCTCAACAACAAGTTAAACATCCCGCAGCATTACCACTCCCGTCAGCAGCCACTAATTCTAATTCAAGTGGTAGCAGTAGTAGCAGCAATGGTAGTAATAGCAGTAGTGGTAACAATAAATTGTTAAACAGCAGTGGTAACAGCAGCAGAGCATCCTCGCCAGCTGCTGCTAAATTGCAACAGAAAATTGTTTCTCCAGTTCCAATTCCAACTGCTCACATAACACCCTTTATGAGCCATAGTTAATTCTTCCTTCCTGCAATGTACATGTTGGCGCGATCAGCTAACAAGAATGTCATATAAAGTAATTCTCTGTTCATGCCTCAGTTCGATGTTATTAACCTCGTTAATCATTTTCTTTTTTCGTATTTCTTCCTAAACCCTTTAGTCTTGCATAAGACGTCATTCCTTTCACTAACCAATTGAAATAGCTAATTAATGTTGTCGATAATGCTTATTATGCGGTAATATGATTGATTTAAGCTGTCAAGAACTCGGGGATTTCATGCTTCATCTGCACTATATTGTTATTAGTTACTGATAATCTAGCTGCTGATAATGAAATTATAAGTTCATGTAGATAAGTTCATCTTTGTTTTTGGTTAACATCTAAATTATCCTTTCTTTTTTTATTGATTAGTGTTGCACATTTTGTCATTTTTTTCAACTTAATCATTTTTCAAATAATATCATGATTTTTTTCTTCCAAAATAGATCAAATTTTTGATTATTTATAATGCCTTATATTATAATTGAAGGGATACGAATTACTGGCCATTTATCCTACCAAAATATAAGCTAAATGGAAAAAAATCGAAAATTGAAAAGGATTATTTAGGGTAAGAAATGTAAGCATGTATAATTGATTCTTAACGTTTTCTGTGCATTTTGAAACTTCCCAATTCTCCCTGAAATTTCTCCTTTTTTTCTTAACGAACTCTTATCCGGTGTTTAGTAAACACTTCCAGATTGTAAAGTGCATTTTGTTGAGTTTTTGTGATGTTCTTGTACTGTATCACTTTTTTATCAAGGCGAAGCATTATTTTGATGCCTGTTATTTCATTTCTTTACTTTTTGTTATTTTGCGCCAAAATTTTCTCTCATCTCGTTGATGATTTTAGCCTGTCATATTTAGCGTTCTTTTAAATCAAAGTTATTGTTATTTACTTGAAATCATTAAATAAGACAAATAAATACAAGCCATACAAACAAATGTATTTATATAACTATTTCTAATAAATATCTGCAAAAAAAAAAACTTTGTTAAACATAATACTTCCATCAATTCCTAAATTCCAAATCGGCGGATGGTGGAAGCATATCGATCATTCTGTAAAAAATTATTATATTGGCGAGAAAGTTTTTGTTACTGTTGGAGTTCGCGAAAATTTTGAAAGGAAATTCTTCAAGATTTGAGCCAATTTCATTGCGTGGAAATAAATTTAACAAATAATTGGGTAATTTGTCCAGTTTCATTGTAGATATTCATATTGTTTTTGTAAATTAAAAGTATTTTTTGTTTTCTAAATTCTATCGTGCCCATTCACAACTTGAGACCATCTGCCTACCTATATATGCTCTATATTTTTTCACATGAAATTGAATACAAATTATTGTTAATATTATGCGAAATTATTGGGAAAGATAGAGAATGGTTTTCAAATTGATGTATTTTTGCAAGGATAGGAGTAGAAATTTAGAGTAATCGTTGAGTAAATTCTCATTTTTAATTCATTTTTAATCCGTTTGTTAAAGTGAGTTTGATATAAATTCCTAGAACTTTTCAATTCTCGAACCTGGAAAGTTCGCGTGAATATGGTGAAGTTGAAGCGAAAGGTCCAGTTCTGGTATGCATTGGACTACGGTATCTGCTTTAGGATACGGTACCTGAGGGAGGGAAAATGCAGGAGTGCTGAGGATTCTTTGTTGTTTCGTTGGATGCAAATGTGTATGGCAAGTTTGCAAAATTACTTTGAATGCTTTTATGGTTATAATACTCTGTTGATATCCATAGTATCCATATTTGATATAAGAAATTATTGTTTTCTTCAGCTCATGTTAACCCAATTTGAATTATATAACCTGAATTGTGAAAACAAGAAAAGGAAATTTGTCAGGAATGGTAATAAGAATGAATCCTTTTATGTTCGATTTCCTACCTAAATAATTTTCTCTAATTCCCGATTTTTTCACAATTTAGCTTTAAAAAATTATTGAAAATCTACCTCTTAATTCAATTCTAGAAATATTAATCATATGGAAGTTATTCAACATTTGAAAATTATATCATATAAGGAAATAATGCATTTTAAGAATTCGACTAACATGTAACTCTTCAGGTAACTTCACTTATCAATGTTTTTAATAAGCTGGCAAACGTTGTCCTAAAAATAAACTATCATCAGTTATTGTTTACGGCTTACAAAAAAATAATTATGCTTACCATCTTTCTGATTACCAACGAAATTATTATTATTAAAAATTTCAGCATAATACATATGTTTTCGAGAAGCTTAGAAACAAAAAAAAGGACTATCCTCAGAGATTTCAAAATTTTTTAAATGTCAAAATTGCCTCTGTGTTGCTTAATTTCATAAAATTCGGTGCTTTTTTATATTCGCTATTGAATTTTAAATAATTTTAAAATTAAATTTTAAAAATTTGCTGAAAATCTTTGCAAAAAATTCCATTAATTATGATAATCGAAGAATCATTAATCATTTATCATATCAGTACTACAATGAACTTAAGTATGTTTATCATTAAAATATGAATGTTTTAAAAGATAATATAAATCTCTGAAATTCTCAAAAATAATATTATTCAGTCCTTCATTCCTTAAAAGCTACACTTCTGTTAAATGCTTCTGTTAATGTTTCTAATTGCAGAATAGATGAGAATTTGAAAATTTACAATTACAACTTCTTCACAACCATTACACACTTCCCGAAAATCGTTGGAGCGGTATGGCGATTCATCATTTTTGCTAATTTTGTCAACATCGAAAAAAAATAAATAAAGAATCCATTAATTTCTAAAAAAAAGACATTTTTAAATTGCTGATGACAGCATATAAAAAGTTGCTGGGATGATTCAGAGGTTCATTGCTATTATTATTGAATTAAGTAATCGATATGCTGATAATGATTAATAAATTTCCAATGTAATAATTATTTAAAAAAACAATGTTTGCACTTCTCATTAGTACTAAGTAGATCTTTTGTAAATTTTGTATTTTTATATTTATTTAGTGTTGTATATTGCATACTTTCCTTATCAAATTAATAAGCATGTCAAGGTGTCAAATGGCTCGTTGTGACCAATGCAGATTGACTGAGGTCATAGGTAGACATTAGGCTGGACGTCTCATTGATTCATTTAATATTATAATACAAATTACTTCCTCGTTCTATAAATGATGAACGTCGATATTCGACATTGATGAAATTGCTATTTTATTAAATTATTATCACTGCATTCAATTTCGATTTCTTATATCTTTGATGATAACCTAAATTGTTATGAATCGAAAAACTTCACTCTCCAATTTATATCTAAAATTTTAAGTCCTACGTTTACAAATAGAATTAATACCAATTATATTTTGTTATGTGAGATTAACTCAAAGTATTTATAATCTATTTCGGTTGAACAGTAATATTTAACACAAAATATCTTTCTTAAAACTGTAACAAATAACATTGTTACTCATTTCAATCATTTAACTTTTCATGAATAACTCCCTGAAAATTGTTGCGCATTTGATAAAAAGAAATTTTATGCTTAAGCAAAAAACACTATAAGATCATTATTTTAGTGTTTACGGAAAGTTGTCTTATCTTTTTTTACTTCTTCTACTATACTTACTTGAAAAGAGTATGAAATCACTGTCAGATAACTATCCAATGAAAATCTGAGAAAAATGCAGGTGGAAATGTTGCCGATAATTTTTTCATTAAGAACAAAGAGCATTGATTCAATTAATGAAATTAGACGCTTTCGATGAAACAATACGGTAATGGCTTATTTCTGGAAATATTCCAATTTCAGTTACTTTTTCGAGATTTTCTAATTCTTAATTCTCAAAATTGTTGCGAAAAATTTTGATAATATCCGAAACTCAATAAATAACGGAAATACAAAAGGTATTTCTACAAGTTTAAAAACAAAAACAGTTAAGTTATATTCCGGCTGTTAGCACTTAAAAGCCTTTTATTTCTTACTTGTTAGATATATTATCTGAAAAAGCGATAAATTTAAATGGAAATATGCAAATTATACAGAGAAGAATGAGCCAGAAAATTTTGGAAGTGAAACAATCAGTGCGGGAAGTAGGCAAAGGAAATGGGAAGTAATTCACTAATTTGCTAGGCTAATTATTGGCTAATCATATGACTAGTCATTGTTTCTCTCATTGTCTTATACTAGAAAAGCAAAATTCATCGAAAGTTTTTTATGATATAAATGCACATATTGATTAAACCTTGGAGCCAAGGTAGCTATTGTTAATCATAATGCTCTGAAGCCAATTAAAGTCAACTAATATCACAAATTACACCATATAAACTTTAGGATAAAACTGTTATTGGAGAGTTCGTTGATAATGTGAATTGGAACAAAGTTCAAAAATGACAAAGATCTTTCTTAGAAAGGTAACAATTATTAGAAATATCATATCATATCATATCGAGAGAATCTAAGCATCCAACAACGAAAAGAAATAATATATTTTTCAAATTTGAGCGAGAATTTTTTTATTTCGATTATTATACTTCAAGGCTAATCTTCAAAAGAAAAGAAAAGGAAAAGTTAGATGTTAACAACTGCTTACAATCAACTGATTTGGTGTCTATGATCATCGCTTCGATTAACTAATTTATTTTATTACCTCCAATTAATTTTCATTCCAATCGATTGATGCACTTTAAAATTGCAACGAATGAATCAATTTTTATTAATTGTCATTATGATGTCATTATAACTAATCAAAATGATTTGAATTTCTCATCTATTCCATAGACATAGCTTAGCTTAGTTAATTTGGAAAATATTACGAATAAATGCTAATTTCGGAAGAACTTCTAAAGATCAAAGTTTTGTGATCAAGTATTACCTTGACCAAAGATTACGGTACACGTGTAAGCGTTTACGAGTATTCTTTGAACAGCTTGGCAACTTCAAATTATTTTACATTAGACTCATTTATATTCACATGGCTAAAAATTACTTCTTACGTTACTTATTATAATAATATTGTTGAGTTCATAAAAGGAAATAAATTTTCAATAAAAATGAAAGTTAACTTTAAAAAAAGAATAAAAGCCAAGAAAATGTATGGAATGAAATAAACAAAACGTCTATTTTCAAGAATTACAAATTGCGCTGATTGCAAGTTAATCTTGCATAATCACTAAAATAAATTTAATTTATTAAAATATATTTTAAAATCTCTGAATTATATATTTTAATCCGAAATCACCACAACTTATTTTATGTTGAAATATTTCGGCGGTTTCTTATGAAAGAGATATTATCAGCAACCTTTCTTCATAATTTTATTAATTTATGAGATGGCTAATTTATAGCTAATCAATGATTGGCTGATTTGTCACAAGAATCATGCATGCATGCTTTTCCTGCACTGAATCATGTTTTTAATGATGTGAAAGTACAAAAAAATTTTTGAAAATGGTTTTTGAGGAAGAATAATTAAGATTCCGGTTTGTACAGGTATAAATGATAAATAGAAATTAAATCAAATATTTTTCCTAATTGAATAATTGATTGCTGAATAGATTTATTAATTGATAAATATGGCAAATATCAGTTCACATCGTATTACTGACATTCATCCATTCAAATCCATCGTATAAAATTAATGTCAAATTAGGTACTTTCAAACATTTATGCAATTTGAAATATTTAAATAAAATATCAAAACGATAATTAATTGATACAATGGGTAATTGAAATGATCGTAAAAAAGTTATACGTAAAGTAGTCAACTTTAAAACTTATGCATAACTTTATGACAAGTTATCGATTTAGCTCAATGATTTTTTTAGTTGCGGAATTAATATCGTTAATGAAACATTAATCATTTAAAGGATTAGCAGTCTTCGAAGAATGAATTACAGTAATGACTTCAAATTAAAACAAAGCGATGCTTTCAGGAATGTAAAACGTTGATCGAAGTGTTAGAGTATGAATCATTTACAAATTTTCGGAATAATCTTTGCTAAATTTGAATCTATCATTTCTTTATAAATATGAATTAAGTGCAAATTGTGTAAGTGAAAAGTTACAACTTAAATTTGAAAAATTCGATAACTTTCAAACTTGACACTCACATATTTGAAAGTGTTAAGAAGAAATAATTCAGAATTGAAATACTTTTTTTTAGAGAAACGTTTTACTGTTGTTGAAAAATGAGTTGTTCATTCTTTTAAAACATTAATAAGATGATATAAATGACGTAAAATCAAAATAAAGCATTGATATTCGACAGATAAGCGTTATCATATTTGTGATAAATTGTGACAATGTTTCGTTGTATCGATGATATTAACATTTTACAAATATTATCATTTTCATTTATTTTATGCAACACTTCACACTTAAATAAATCAAAATTTAATTCAAAAATACTTCTAATAAAAACGAAAAAGTTATATTAATAAAAAAAATAAAAAAAAAAACTTTTTTTCGTTATTTCAAAAATTTATTTTGTAACAAAGCTAAAATACCATTGATAATTTAATTATATCCGAGTTCATTTGAAGTAATCAATAAGAGCACCAATTGTTTGAAATAATCTTTGCCAAGCTTGTTCAGCATTTTCATCTTGTCGTCCTAATGCTTTCCGAACATTTCCCAACAATGGTTTTAACATTTTCTATAAAATTTCTTTGATTAACACAAAGTCTTCAATTAAATATGATTTTGATACTAATTGTATTTGCTAGAAAAATCTCAAAACCTTATCAAATCATTTCTGATTTGATTGATCATTGCAGTAATAATTAAGTATTTTGTCAGTAACTATAGTAATTTCTCCTTGAACTTTATTTCAGCATTATCAGTGATCAATTAAATCTCTTCCAAATTTCAATTTATTCAAAATATATTCTCTCAGTTGCAATGAAAAGAAATTTGCAGAAAAAAATATTTTTTTTAATTTATCGTAATTTTCATAGGAACAATTTGAATTTTGCAGATTGCTATTCTAATTCAAAACAAATCTCTTCTTTTAAAAAGAAATTGTAATAATTTTTCAAAAAACTGAAATGAATCTTTATGGTTTTGAAATTCAATACTGATTGAATGATTACTCGAAATACCTGTCATACCTGAATATGAAACATTTTTATATTATGTTTTGCATGCTTAATTGAAATCCGCTTCAATACTTTGTAAGGCACTTCGCCATTGCTCAAACATTCAACGATTTTTTTTAACGCATTCATATAAGTGCATGCAAATTTCCGCAGAACAGTAGATGATATCAACGAACTATCCGGTATAGCACGAAACTGAGGCCAGAAAAATTTGTAATCCGGATTTTCCGAAAGTATCCTAAAAATTAACTACCATTTCATACTAAAATAAATCATTGTTCCAATTAATAAATTAGCTGTAAATTAAAAACTCAATAATTATCATCGTCAGGAGGATATATTTATATTATTAAAATTTTACAATTATTCTTTATTATTTGTTTATTGATTGAATTTGCGATCGATTTGGAATGAATGTAACAAATGTCATCCTAATCCGTTTTATTATACTGAGTGATGAGAGTGGTAAGGCAAAAATATCCAATAATTGATCAAGTGATTTTGTTAATTCCAAACTTCTTTAAGAAAGTAAGTTTAAAGAACATATCTTGGGCAATACCTTGAGAAGCCTAAAATGGCGTATGAAATAATAGAACAATAGAAAAGTAATTATAGAAAGACAGACTGTACTTCAATATTTATGTGAAATAAGTAAATAAAATTTATTCCTTTATAAGTGCTAACTCAAGAAATATTCGAAGACCATTCGCTTCTAAATCTTTTTCAAATAGATTGAATGTTTCTTTTAATAATTTACGATCTTCAGCAGAAAACTTGCTCACTTGATTTGATAGGAAATCACCTGTAATAATGAAAGATCGATCAAATTTTGCTACGTTTAATTACAACTTTTCATTTAACTTTTATTTCACATTCAGTTCATATTGTAAGTTAACTATCTAAAAATAATTATGAATGAATCAATCAAATAAGCTATAAAATATAATAATATCAAACAAGAATTTTGAAAGTAAACAGAGCTCTCAAGTTTTTTATACAAATTGAATGATTCGATATAGATTCCAAAAGTTTATTTAAATAATCAAAAAGTATATAAAATGAATTTAAGATCATATCAAATACTTACTTATCCTTTTTTGATTAAGTGTGACAGCTTGCGATTGTTTTTCATCATTGGTATCATTCTTAACTTTGTTCAAGTAAAGTGATCGATACATGACGGAAATCAATCAATATGATATTTTACAGCAAAAATTTCTTTCTAAAATGAGCGAACATATTGGTTGAAAAAAGTACGAGAATGAAAACAAACAAATTTGTAAATTTAGGAACAGTAAATAAAAAATAATCTTTTTCTTTTCTCTCAAAATTCGAAAGTATTTTTTCATATTTTCGAAATTCTCCAATAATATCACAATTATATTTGAACATTTTAAATTGATCATACACTACTATACTTGATCAATTTAAAATGGAAAAAGTTTGAAAATTCTTAACACCTAGATCTCGAACTTTATCACTGTATCAATTTGGGTTACTTATTATTAATTCAAACATAATTCATTTATATCTGTTAAATAGAAGCTGCTGCTGAAAGCTTTTACAAGTACAACATTAAAGAAGAAGAAATCTTCGAGAATAAATCTCTTCTAATTTATTGATATCATGGAAAGTAATGAAAAACTGCGTGATTGCATGACACTTTAATGTGTATCCTAAAAAATATGCTCGTGCAAAAAACTTTTAACTAATTTTAAATATTATTAATAAAATTTTTAAGAAAAAGTCAGGAATTATGGATGCATGGATTGTGATCTTTGGTTTGAAATTTGTAGAAAAAAGCTTTTTAAATAATCGTATAGTGATATTTTCATTACTATTTTCAATTTTTAATTTTTTCTTTATCCTTCATTTTAAATGTATTTCCTTTTGATAAAGTTATCCTTTTATTTTAAATTTATTTCTGTTCATTTTAATGGCTTCCTAAAATTAGCTTAATTCAAGCAATTTTGCAAATTCAGCTTTTTTTTGATTTGTTATTTCCTGGATTAATATTTTTATTAATTTTCAGAGAAATTGAAAAAAAGTTCTCCAAAAATCACAAAAATCTGATTTCTCTTTTTTGGTTAAATGAATTGATTCCACTACAATTAGCCATTGAATTACTGAATTATCTTTTCTTAAATTATATGAATCCATTCGACAATTTATATAGCAATAATTTATTTTAATTATCAGTTAGCATCGCCAAAGCTTTCTATATTTCCACTGTCTTAAATCACTCCAACTAACCATTCATCCATCTCTCATCGCATCTTTCTAATTTTTGCTAAAATTTACAATTTGACCCTTATGACCTCTTATGAGCTTTCTCTTTTCTTTAGTTATATATTCAAAAATAATATTATCATATTGAATCAGTAAAGCATATTTCGAGACAAGCTGTACAAAGTAATTTAATTTTCATTTTAATTAAATATTAGAGTGAAATCGAAGCTTAACTCTCATTGAAATGTTTTGTCAATATTAATCATTTCGTATAAAGAAAGAATAAAATATTCAATGGATTTCAACGGCTTGATTTCTTATTTTCTTGAAAATCAAACTTTCTTTAGTATTTTCAAAAGAATAATTAATTTCTAATTTTATCAAAAGATTTTTTTTAATTATTTAATTTTTATTAAAAATACCAATTCATTAATAAAAATTTGAATCAAATTTACTAAAATAAAAGTGTTAACTAATGCTTTAATCAAATAATTGAAATTGCACTAGCAAAAAACATTTTAGAATTTTGCTAATTTCTTTTTCTTCTGCAAACAACGCGTAATTGAAATATTGTTATTCAAAAATGATTCAAACTTTAATCTAAGGCTGCTTGTGATCATTAATTTATCATCTCATTCCATAATTTTCCTCATCAGTATTTATTTGCTGCATTCCTTCCTTCCATCTTACAATTTAAAATTTAATATCGATTAGTAAGTAAGCAATTGAAGATATCTTACTAAATTCATTTCCCCTTTTTCTCTCATTTCTCTTTAATCAATTTCGCTTCATATTAATTAATTATTCATTAGATGCATTAGACAATCATTTATGTAATTCGTCGAATTTCTTGTAAAATTGATTGTTTCACAGTAAACTCATTTCATCACGCTTAAAAAAGAAATTTCCAATCCACTTTCTCTTTAACTCAAAAATCCAAATTTTAAAAATTTATTTTCACGCTTAAATCACTATTAGCTTCGTTCTAAGCTATTAATGCCAACTTTGCGAGCATTAATAATAATTAAAATTTTATAGCTATTTATTTAGTGCAGTTCAAATGCTTCAAATATATTTACAACTGCCTATTAAACTGAAAATTCTATAAGAGTGCTACTATAAGAATTGTTTGATATTTGTAATTTGTAATGGTATTTGCAATTTGGAAGATTAAAATGGTTTGTTTCAACTTTCTTTTATGATTTTCATCGTAAAGTTAATTTTCTACAATTTATTCAAAAATTTCAATCAGTGTCTTTTGATTGCATAATGAATATAATTGAAATGATAATTATTAATCAATATCTAAATATCTAAATACCAAAAAAAAATTTTCCATTTTAGATATTACTTCTTAAATATAAATTTCTCATAACAGATATTCAAAAAGCCATTTCATACCATTTAAATTGAATTTTCAATAATTTCATTTGTAAATGCAATAAAGTTATGCTAACTTAGTTGAATGCTCTTTCTTTTCAGATCACATAGCTTTTTTAAACAAAATTTGATTTCTTTTTACATATATTTGTAAAGTTTATGGAGAAATGAATGAAATATTTATGTGAAGAAAGTTTTGAAAGCATATAATTGATCTAAAATGAAATTTGCATACTCAAACTCTTTCATTTGAAATCTTAAGATAGAAGGAATTGTATCAAAATACATTTTCTGATACATTTCCCGCGGAACAATTCTTTATTTTCACTTTCAAACAATTCAACGTTGAAATATTAAAAGGAAATGAATGGCATTGTGCTTAAGAGAATTTCTTTAGCTATGAGAAAGTTTATTTCCATCCAATCTCGAAATGATAATTAATTTCCAATTTGTTTTATTTTTGTTTTTATATTTTTTACTCTCATATAATTCTCAAAAGTTTCAACATTTCTTTTCCCTTTCATTGTTGTTATGCGAGAAATTCTTTGTATAATTTGTAAATTTTAGCAATTAACTTAATGAGCTCATTTCATTTGTGACCGAATACTTTTTTTCTAATAAATTGCTTCTATATATTTCATCGGTAGCAACATGCTTAGACTTAATTAATGTTATTAATTAAATTCAAATGATGACATGCATGCATGCATTCACATACACATTCAACGAAGTTTAATATCAACAAATTAATGAAATGCAAAAGTCGTAAAAATTGATACTTTCCGATTAATAATTTGAATTTGCAATTATTTGACTTATTAAAATGCAAAAAGATTCACTGAGTGAAGTGAAGTGAAACAAGCAATGAATGAAATGAATTATTTATCTGATATAAATTGAATTTAAACTCAATGCTTTTAGTGTTTGAACAGTTTGCTAAGTGGAGAGGGGTGGATATTCGAGGATGGAAGAATTTATTTGCATTTAAATGTTGATGAATTTAAAATTGATTAGGCGGAGCTGTTTTCTCTTTTCTTACAATGCTATTGAAATTGAGCGGATGAAAATGAGGTGAATGAGTCACACGAAAAGCTTCGATCCTTAGACGAAGCTAATTTCATTCAATTCAATATAACCACAGTTATTTCAAATTCGCCAATTTGTTTCTCATTTTTTAAATTAAAAATTTTCAGCTAATTTTCCTTCCATTTTTTAGTATTAATATTTACCTAAAAATTTCGAAGAATTCATTTGAGTGTCATGAAAACAACAAAATGCTATATTATCTTATAGATTATTTGGATATCACAAAATTACCCATTCTTCGAAATCTGTTATTATGTAATTTATTTCAGGAGTAATGGAATTTTTCAATTGAAATCTATCGTGAAAAATACTATTTGATTTTACTCGAGAATTCAAATCAAATCCTCGTAATTAAATGATTTAACAAGCACTGCTATTATTACTACCACTTGACGATGAAATTTCCATTTCCTTACATTCTTCTATCCCTACTATAACAAAAAAAAAGTAATAAAACTAATGAAAAGTTATTGGGAAGCGCTATCAGATCAAAATCGAACTCTTCCTATGATTGTTGCCAACAGCTAAATATCATTTTTGTGATAGAATCATGAAATTTGTCATTTCACTCCTAGTCCTAGCAACAACCTTTTATCCATCACAATTGCGAGCATTAAGAATGAACAATTATCCGTGGACTTATGATAATGATCTCTTTGGAGGTAATTTTATTCTTCCCATAAATTTTATATCATTGGAAAAAAATATATTTTGTCGCTTTTTATATTTCTTTTTAGAAAACGAATTTTTGTTTTAGAAAAAAAAAATTATAGCATTTCTTGAAAGTTAATTTTTGAATCCTTTAGGACCTGACTTCTGGGGTTTATTGAGCAAAAAATGGAAAATGTGTTCGAAAGGAAAAATGCAATCACCGATAAATATCAAACCATCGTCAATTTTATTCGATCCACGATTAAATGATATTAAAATGAATCAAATATCGGTATGCTTTTTACGGTTTCATGATTCGCTTGTTACTTTCCTTTTTGTAGAAAACTTTTATAAAAGAAATGAATAACTTCTAAATTGGAAGTGACTTTGTGCAAGCATTAACGTTCAATTCTCTTCACTTTCATCATAAAAAATATTATTTAATAGATAGAAAATTGAATCAAATGAGAGTATTACTTTTTATTGAAGTAAATTTAAATTAAGTGAAATTCAGATCGAAACGAGAGTTAATACTTTAAATTTTATATATTTTACTGCCTACGTCATATATGTTAAAAGGAATTTTGAAAGTTACAATATATTCTAATGACAAATATTTAAGTTTACATGCACGAAGTGCATGTAAAATTTATTGATATCATTTAACAATTTGTTATTTTTTCATTTTATCTGAAATGCTTTCATTACTGTATTGTGATAAATCGTAATAAAGGTGTACGACAGTTTCTAGGCAACAGCGGAAATGATGAACATAGGTCAAATGCCACGACTACGAATACTTTATGATACTCATTCTTCCGTGATAAACATTACCGGTGGTCCATTGCGACCTTATAAGTACCGCTTACAAAGGATTGATTTTCATTATTCAAACAATGAGGTCACAGGTTCCGAGCATGCGATCAATTCCAGAAACTTTCCCATGGAGGTCAACTTTCTTCTTCTAGATTCCGTGTAGAAATTCCCACTATATAGTGAAATACAGTTATCTTGAAATAATAAACAGTCCAATCAAGTCATATGACCTCATATGGAAAGGTCACGATCTGCAGTTGTAAAACATGAAATCGAAAAATAGCGAACGAGAAGAATTATGCAAAGGTTCGATTTACTAAGCAACTCTTTCTTTTAGATTCAACTGATAACGTATAACACTGATTTGTATAGTAATTTTACAACAGCGTTGACGTTGCCACGTGGAATCGCCGCCGTTTCAATTATCGTTTTGGTTATATTTCAATTTCAATTTCTCACACATTCCTGCTTTTTTCACTTTTTAATTTTCTTTATGTAAAGCAATTTTTTTGCAAAACTTTCCGTAATTGTTCGAATAATTGTCGTTATAATGAAGATTTGACCTTAGCTAGATTTGACCTTCTTATTACTTTCACTTTTATTACTTTTGTTCTGAAAAAATTGCTGAAGTTTATATCCTAATGATTTAGAAATGAAATTTTATTATTGGAAGAAGTTTGCAGGTTGATGAAGATACCAATGAAGAGCTTATGAAAATCACCAATTCTATTGAAAAAGTACTTTTCAGAAGTAATGATCTGAAATTTCACTTCCAAATTTTGGAAATGACTGATAATTAAATTAATTCTATTCATCATTCCAATCATCATTTTTAAAAATTGTCCTTTTGCGGAATTTCAAATTTTATCAATTGATGGGAATGTAGGAAAAATTTTTAGAAAAGCGAATTACACTTCGTGAATTGAAAATATGGAAATTATTCCCAGCTTCAATGGATTACGTGACATACGAAGGGTCAATGACATCACCGGGATGTTATGAGACAGTCACGTGGATTATACTTAACCATCCAATTTATATCACTCGGACAAATGTAAACTTTTTTATAAGAATGAACTGAAAAATCAGAAGAGACTGAGAGAGACAGAGGGAAATGGAAACACTTTAAAATGTTTGTTCAAATTTTAACATGTCTTACTCTTATGGCCTTACTTCCATACTGTTACAGAAAAGATCATGAACCAAAATTGGATGAATGAGTATGCAACAATAACCATTTAGGTCAAATCTTAAACTATTCGTTTATTTGATAAATTATATCACATGCTATTCTTGGAAATTTGTGCAATTTTAAGTTGTTATTTAATAATTTATGATAATTAAGCAATCATTACAGTTAAATAAATGGCGAAAACTACAACGAACGATTGTTGAAGAAAAAGAGCCTCAATATGTGGCACCCAATTTCAGGCCATTGCAACATTCCTATGGACGATTAATCCGAACAAATATTAGCAACAGAGTATGTCTTGTCAGATTTACTTTAATTATTTTTTGATCCACAAAATCAAACAATACGTGATAATTTATTGCCTTTAACATTTTAAATTTAATGCTTGGAAAATTTGTTAGTTGTTTGTAATCTCAAATTATTGATCGAAATTAAATATACATGTAAAATTAATATGAAAAATATTATTTCGATTCCAAAGATGCTTAAATTAATTATTGAACCAAGAAGAATGCATATTTATTTATTGATCATTAACGATCGATGTGAATGACGCAATTTAATTTTCAATCTCATGTTAAAATCACCTGTTCACCTCATTATACGTTAATTGAATTTACAAATCTTTCAAATAATAAAAATTATTTTTGTTTATACTGAAAACTTATACCTGAAATTTGAACAACAGCTATTAATCTTAAATCTTTCAATTTTGATCGCACACATTGTAATTTCAATTCCAGAACATTGTTTTATTGCTATTTAAATTCAGATTTAAACGTATACTATTTCGTTTTAGAATACCAGCATGGAATGTAAGCGTCATATTTCGGTTTCACGATATCGATCTAATTTGGGACGAACTTGAAAATTTTCAGAATTTTCTTCAATAAATGATAATGCTAGCGTTAATAATGTGGACAACGTTTACTTATATTTAAGTAATTAAAATATATAAATTATTGATTGATCTCATTATATGAGCCCATTTATTATCCCTTTGAAGTGAAATTTCATGAACAGCTAATTTAGACTGATAGAACTTGGCTATGCTTTTAAAAATGCACTTTCTGTTGAAAGCAAAATTTAGCACAATTTTATTTCGAAAGAATTGTCATGATGGTAGAAGTTGAAGATCGCCGTAATTCAGCATTAAATATTCTTAATGAATTATTGTTAACACTTCCGTTTTTTTGCGGCTTATCTTTTCCGTGATAAATTGAAGACTTTTGGAATTCCAGTGATTCATATTTAGATTTTGCTGATAGATTTTGAATCCAATGTTTTGCAATAAGTCTAGAATTCATTACTTTTTGTGCATGGGTACTTTCTACAGGCCTATCCGGACAGTTTGCCTGTAATATTTCCTTATTTCCATAATAACTGTTATTATTATCAGAAAGTGATAACGTTTGAGTACTTGAATTAACGTCGAATGATTCAATTGAAGTAGATTCTTTGGATCGCTGAGATGAATAATCTCTGAAATTTGAAACGGATGTTATGAACATCAGGTTAATGTTATAAAATATTTTTCTTCTTGTTCTATCTATATAATAAAAATTACCTCTGATCCTCTAAAGCAGTAACATATGATTCGGAATGCTGTGGATCAGTGCTGATCATTGAGAATGATTTATAAGCTGAACAGAATGATGAATCATTGCATTCTGATTCTTCCGCAATAGAACTTGGACGAATCAATGCATTATTATCAATTCCATGATATTCTTGACGAGTAAATACATCTCGAACATCCATCACAACGTTATCGTAACTGAAATGTGCTTTTTATGTTAATTATTTCAGAAATTTGAGAATTCTGTTGAAAAGAGAAAACTGAAGGTATGAGAATTTAATTTTTTCAATTATAATAAATAAACTGAATAAATTAATGAATTATCAAGCGCTGTTATAATGTGCAATTTCAGCATTTTGTGAATACCTTGAACGATGGCGGCTTTTTTTCAACAATTCGGAATTGAAAGCGCTATTGTCATAGGACTGCAACAATCTGCAAAGAATATTGAAATACAAGAGAAGGATAGTTGATAATTTGGTAATAACTGATGGCTAATTCATAGAATGAAAGCATGTAAATGAAAAAAGAATTATTACATGGTAGGACTGTCGCTAGCTGAGATATCACTACTTGTAGAAATATTCTTTCTCGTAATTGCGCTTCTGTAAGCAATGGAGCTTTTCTTGTCTCTCTCTTCAATTCTGCTACTCTCTTTCAACTTATTTCCACCTTGCGCTTCTTTCCGCTTCTGCAAATGTTGTTGAAGCACGGTTTTGAATGATTCTGAATGTACAACAATAGGCTGATTCAACCATCGATGCTTCAGAATCTCCAATAAATCTGGCCTTCTGGATGGTGTTACCGCAAGACATTGACGCAGCAAATTTTCACAATCTGAAAATTAAAATAAATCTCTGAATCAAACATTTTGATTTTTTATTCAATAACTTAATTTTTATTATAAAAAAAAGCAAAAAAGCAGACGATAACTTAAATTTTGATTAGAATCAAAGCAATGCATACAAACTGAATTAACCTTTTGAAATGTGTTTTGGAACGGTAAGTCTTCCGAAGCAAATTTGTATTTCATTCTGAAATGGTAAACATCCGGAAACCATTACATATAAGACTATACCAAGTGACCATACTGTTGCTTCTAATGGCTTATATGCTAAGCGTTTAAACCATTCAGGTGGACAGTACGAACGAGTACCTGAAATTTAGGAAGAGATGTAATTCCAACTTTTAAAATTATTCACGTACAATTTCGCTTTAACGTTAATGATGTGAAATTGAGTAATTATCATAATTAAACTCTTTAATTATAAAATTAAAAACTTCTGTTGGTTTAAAATTTATACTACTTTAAGAGAGTTACTTTAATTTCATGAAAGTTAAATCTTTTTAGTGGCAAAGAACAAACAATGAAGGAATACTAATTTTAACGTAGAGAATAATATATTATTTGTTATTTAATAATTATACTTTATATAAATGATAAATTCAAAAGGATCACTATTATCCAACAATAAACAACTATAAGGTAAAATAATAAAAGAGATAAAAGTTATCTTGTTACATCAGGTCATTAGGTCATCTTGGGTTACTTTTTCCGATTAAATTATATTGCTACTACGTTTGATATGTTGATATTACTATGATAAACCTTGGAATTCTTTGACACAGGCCTCAGAGATAAGTGCTGCAGCTCCGAAATCGACCAGGACAGCTTCTCCCGTATGCATATCGATGATTATATTTTCATCCTTAAAATTAAATTCAATCTTTCATTAGATCATTTAGTTAATTTATCATTGAACCTTAAATAGAAAAGACGATAATTGTTGATAATAATAAATTTTTTTAGCCTTCACAAGCAAAAATTTAATTTAATTTCATTGCAGCGATACTAAAATTACTGTATTCATGATTTGAGCATTTCTTGTGTTGTAAAAATTGGCATTATTTAATAAATTGCAATCTATCGGTTCAAATTGCACTTCAAAAAGATTCTATCATTTATTTTTAGATATGAAATTTGATTATAAATTCAGTAAAAATTAAGTCATTAAAAATTAATTAATTAATTAGTCAATTAGTTCTTCTTCGAAAGGATTAAAATTACAAGGGAAAATACACCTTAATGTCTCGATGAAAGATACCGTACGTGTTATACAACAAGCAAGTTGTATTCAATATCTGGGCGAATATCGAGCGTGCAATATCTTCATCCAAATAACCATAAATTGAAATTAAATCGAATAGGTCCAAGCATTGCTTCGGTCGTTCCATTACTATGAGAAATCCTTTCGAACTGTAAAATTATTTCCATCCCGGCAAAGTTTTGAAAACTTTGCTAGATTAATAAATCTTTTATATAATAAAGAATGATAGTTGAATATGGGAATAATTAATTAAGCGATATAAATCTTAATTTAAATTGAACTATATTTCATCAGTTCAAATATTTTTCACAATTAGGTCTTCATGATAAAAATTTCTTATTTTGGTAATTCGCTTGCCCAATTTTTAAACGAAAAAATTTTCGAAAGATTGGTTATGATAGATGCAATGATAATGATAAATTTATTAAACATGGAAAACTTAAGAGGTTTGAAAATCTTTTAAAAATAGATTTTTTAAATGGTTATAGGCTTGAAAAAAATGTGCGACGAAAGAGAAATGTTTTCGTAATTCAAACTTTTTTTCTAAAAAAACTAGTATAGTTTTTTCTAAATGACACAATTCTATACTTGGCAAACCAATCAATTAATTGAACAACGCCCGGTACATCGCGGCATATTTCCAACAAGCAAATTTCTGTTGGAATTAATTGCTTACATTTCTGCAATTTCTTTTTTTTTCTTAAAATCAAAATAATATTTTTTTAAGTGTTAAAAAGAATTAGTAGAAATAGAACTCAATTTTTCTTCTTTTGTAATACAGTGTAAATTTTCAAGTCACTGCTAATGTACATTTCACCAAGAGTTATTTGAATTTTTAAATTTGATTTTAAATTCAGAATTGACCATAGTCCATTCTCGGACTCGTTTATGCTCAACGAATTTGACCGCAACCGGAGCGTTGTCCTCATTCCGTTCAGCTCTGTAAACAATGCCAAAGCCGCCACGACCGAGCTCCTCTAACATTGTATACTTCTTCCGGAACTGTTTTGCCCCATGTGCTGTATGTATAAATAAATTTTAATCAGTTTTTTCTTTTAGAGCTAAATTTCAGTTTCTTCTTTTTTTTGTTTCCTAAAGAAGAAAAATTGTTTTATCTGAATTTTATGTTTGTTCTTATTCCCAATGGCATATTTTTTAACGGATATTTTTATGAGAAAGATAGAGAAAAAATTGTTTATCACTTCTTGACAATGAAAAGTTGAAATTTTTTGAATGAAGCAAACCTTTATCGTTAAAAAAATTGACATTGTAAGATATGCAGTAAGTTAAATCTTGTAATCTGCGACAAAACATACTGAAATAATGTAAAATTAAGGAATGAGTTAAACGTTTTGTTGTCAAATAAAATGATTAGTAACTGTTGATAAGTATGAATTGATTAGTTGTTAAGACATTCAGTAGTTCCAAAAAAAGTTTTAACTATGAAGGAAACTTAGAAGAATACGTTTGTCGTTAAAGGAAAAGAATAATGTTTAACTGAAAAGAAGGAAAATTAGCTATTAAAATTTTCAATTTGCCGAAATGTAATGAGTTGATAAACTGATTCAATTTGGTATATTTCCAAGAAAGTCTCTTTTGCTTAAATTTAAAAAATTTTAATTTATGAAATTTTTATTTTCATGGGAATAATTAGATTTAATATATTTCGAATAGAATAATAGTTGAGGAAAGAAATATTGAGGAAAAGAGATTGCTTATCGTATCTATTATCTGACAATATATATCATCTGATAACGTATCAATCTTAATTATATAATTTGCCAAGTAGTAACAATTAATTTCGATAAAATAATAGCTATAGAATTTCCGAGAAACAAAATTTCCAATATAATTTGTGCTCTTATGAATGTTCTGTATTTACACGTTTATATCATTCTGGAAAACTTAGAAAATTAGAGGACATTTAAATGTCCACTTTTTAGCTAAGGTTTTCTCTTCCTATTAAATTAAAAATATTTTGTTTAATTGGAAGAAAACTTAAAATAACCCTGATATGCAATTAAAAAATCACCTTTTTATAAAGTTTTTGAGAAAAAATTCTGTCGGTTAGAATGATTTTTCTTTTTTCCACAGGTATTAAAAAGAAATACTACATAAAAGTGTAAAAGCAAATTTTGAAGCAAAACGAAAAAACAAAAAGTATTCTTGAAAAAAGATTGAAATCTTAGCCAAGCAAAACGATGACATATTTCATCCAGTTAACGCCAACGATTTTAGAAAGTTCTCTGAAAAGATTTTTGCTAGAAAGTTTAAAAAATTTGATAGCATGAAAGGGAATTTTCGACATGAGATGAAATTGATGCCACTAATCAATAAATAGGAGTTCATGATTAAGATCAGTCATTCTATAAATCAAAATGATTTTTTCAGTTATTATTTTAGTTTTCGATGATTAGTGAATAATTCAGTGAATTATTTTTAAATATTATGATTTAGAATAAATTGAGAAATTTTGTTGTAACCGAATATATTGGATTTATTGATTCTTGTGAAATTTTATAAAATTTAAGTTTCAAATTTCACTGATAAATGATTAAATGAATCTTGTAAGTAATATTTTGTGAAAATTTAAAAATCAAAACAGTTTACGTTCAAATTCGCCTGTATCCTTAACTGCGAAAATACTTTAGTCAATAATTTCAAGGTCGTTTACATAACCTATTATCGATTTAATTATTTCAATATGGCAAACTGAAATTTAATTCGAGAAATCAAATAACAGCTGCCAGAATTTATCAAACATGCGTTAACAGAAATGATAACCGCGTTAACAACACGTAATCTACGGGATGAAAATAACAAAAAAAAAACGAAATTTAAGTAATCTAAAATATCTCAGGTTAGAGAAATTATGCGACATTGTTTCCATTCAAATATGTCATGCAAATTAACGAAAAGTTCATATCATTCAGAAAATTTACTGATAATGTAGAAGAATTACGAATTGGTTTGTATATTTATTAACTTATTTCTAGCATGCACATGCAAAAGCATGCAGACGTGAACTTATGCAAATTTTTCATTTTTTGATTAAATCACAGTTAAGATTGATGGTTTAATTTTATTCACTTAACAAATTACACTTGGCAAGAATAAATATTTACAACAAATCAATAAGTGTTAATGATTGTAAATAAACGTAGCAAATAAGTTTACTAATAGTAAACAATTTTAAGTGACATAAATTGAAGGCTATCATAAAATTCGTATGATAACTTTGGTACTAACATAAATTCATTGTTATTACTTTTGCTTATTTTTTTGTTTTTCACCACTTTCTTTTCATAATGTAATAAAGCCAAAAAATATTTGAAAAGAATTCATTATGAAGTATAAAAGTAGTGAAATAAAAAGTACAAAGTAAAAATAGAAATGTTAGAAAGGAAGAAATGGAATTTAAAGACAATCCAATCGACTAATTTCTTATCAAATTTAAAATTTTGCTTTATCTTTAATCATTCTCATTCAATCAATTTTTACTTCTCTCTTTAAAGAACGTCGTTGTGAGAATAAGTGGAAGAAGTGAAAAAGAAAAGTAATGAATGATGACGAATGTTTCTGAAAAGTTACCAGCAAAGTATAGCAAAATAAAGTATGAAGTAAACAAAATACAACTACACAAGTATACGGTAAATAAAGTTTCACGTCAAATATTTGAGAAGTATTTGATAAGCTCACATGATTGCGTTTATATCATATTATTTGACTATTATTGCTTATATAACGGAGAATATTTCAGTTCAAAAATTTCGGAAACAATTTAAATGATCGGGTAATAAATTGTAGAACATAAAATTGGTCGGAGATATCAAAAATCAAATATTTGAGAAAAGTAAGTCTGAAAAATTCCTCATTGATAAATATATCTTTTTTCAATTTACGTTATTTTGAATTCATCTCTGCTGAAACACAATTTCAACATTTAGGTTCAACTGTTTTTGCCATCACTTCAATTCAGTATTCTAAAACTCACTTCACAGTGAGATTTTTATTTGCAAAATAAAAAATAATTGCTAAACTTTCGATATAAAATACTTTCTCTTCCCTGGAATATAAAGTCATTGTAAAATATTGATTTGATAAAAAAACTGGTCTATTTTTAAATAATTCATTTTAATCGCAGTTCCTTATGATAAAAAATGATAACAGCAGAAAACCGAAATACTAATTAATCTGATATTCCAAAGAACAGAATTCAATTTGTATATTCGAATTTGAGTTCTAAGTATATATATCACTTACATATCCTTCCATTCGTCTGTTTAATATAAACTTTGGTTTGAATAAAAGAATGTAAAAAGAAAATTTTGATTCTAAAGTGAAATAATTGTACAGAATGAAAAAAGATAAGAGAGAAATGCTTGGATGTATCGAAGAGAAAATGACAAATTTGGGTAGTAAAATAAGATAATGCCATGTTTCCACTCACTATCATTTGTTCTTATCTTTGAAATTTACTTAACTACTGTAGCGCTCGTAGAGTTGAATATTGTTGGGATTGTAAATTTCTAACTGGAAAGTTGAGATTTATTACCTCAGTCTGAGAATTTGTCGTATTAAATGGACTTAAAATTGTTTTTCAGAAAGAAGAACTTTTCTTTTGTATCTTTATCCTTCGTTCAAGAATCCTCCGAATTGCACGTAAAAAGTGATAGTTAGTGAATATAAATAGTTTAATAGTAAGTAATTGAAATAGTAAATATACAAAAAATGTTGAAAACAGTAAGTCAGTCTATTAAAGTTACTGAATCAATAAAATAATAGATAATTTAACAATAAATATTATAGTGATAGCAAAGTGGAACGATTAATTTTCGAGTTATATGTACTTTTCGATAAAAGTGCTTTCAATTAAACGATTGATTGAATTTAAAAGCACAATGATTACTTTACAATCGTTAGATTGAAGTGTTAAATTCACTGATCCAAATATCACCTGTTGTTGAATGCTTCTTTCATTTCACTTTAATTTATGTAATTTAAAATTACTGACCACTCGCTGATAAATTAAACATATCATAAAAATTATTTACAAGATTGATAGCAAAGTTAGAAAATAAATTAATGATATCAAATATCAAACACTTAAACATTAGTAATAGTTGTCGCAAAAAAATCTCTTCAAACTTTCTAGCAAGGAAAATGCTAGTTTATTGACTTTTGTCACCTGCTTCAATTAAGATTTATAGCCCCAATTCTCTTCCAGTAATTCTAAGATCTATAGCCACAGAAACAATTAAAATTAATACTACTCAATATTTTGTAAACATTTTCAAATTAAACAAATACCAATTTCTACAGGACAAATTATTAAAAAATAAAACTATTTCAAACTTAATTCAAATCAGTAAAAAATTTTTTCGGAAGAAAACTAATTAGGCTAAAAACTTATTGTAATTGAAAAAAATAAACGAAAAAAGGTCTATCAATGGTGGGTAGTAAAGTATAAAAGGTTTATTTGAAAATGAAAAAGAATGGATGAATGAAAGATATTTTGTAACCTTTGTTTATGAACACTTCAAGACAGCTGTTGAATGCTGCTAGCAAAAAGCGCTTCATCTCATTACATTCAGCGCCTTCTCTTCCAAACGCTAAATTTTAGATAATTATGTAATCGTTTTTCTTCAAAAATAATGGATAAGAATTAGTTTTGAAGCAATAATTTGCAGATAATTCATTTAAAAAAGAAAACTAATTAATAAACGATGGAAGAAAGCAAAGATGATAGCTAATACTTTACTGATTTTTTTTGAAGAATATCAATTGATGCATTATAAGATATGATCAATTGATTATTGATGGTATTGATTGGAAAGTTTCATAGTTAATTTAACTGTTATTGTAAAGATGAAAGTGAAGTTTTGATGGAAAAATGGGAAATTAATTTGTTGAAATGAGTTTAAGTTGAAAGTAATTTATAATATTTAAAATTCTTTTTTGACTTTCATTTCATTCAATAATTTCTTATCATTTCTTATTGTGGAAAAAGGGAATTATACTTTAGAAGAGAGGGAATATGAAGAGGAAAAGGAAGAGAGTGATTAACACTGTCAACCATTTCATTCAATTCCTTTCATTGTGTAAAAAAAATGAAGACAAGAAATCAGCCCAGCTAAAACAGTGGTCAATAAAGAGAAATCTACTGAAAGAGAAAGACAGAGAGAGAGAGACAAAGAGAAAGAGGGAGAGAAGCATAGAAAAGAGAATGAAAATGGAGAGAAGTCGACCAAGGATTCTTATATCTGTCACTTTCTGATAAAAATAAGCATGGTTTTAACCAAGAAAAATCTGTGTAAAAGAAAATTTCATATTGTTTAAACATTGAAAAATATCATAATTATCATTTTATCAACCTTATCAACAACACTATCAGCAATTAAAAAGTATAGAAAGTATGCAAAAGCTTTGCTGATTGCTCGTATTTTCGAAGTGCAATTTAATTTTTTTTTCTAGACTATCATTTCAAAATATAATCAACCATTCTAGTTATCAATAATGAAATTAATGATAATAATTGAATTAACTGTTTTACAGATATCATTATTACCCATGAAGTTCAAGTATTAACATGTTAACAACTATCAAAAGTAGAAAAAGGAGTTGCTAAATTACGAAATAAAGCTAATTAATTTTTTAATTCTTATATCAAATTTATTCATTTCTTTTTCTATCCTATTTAAGTTACTCATGCAAAAAGCAATATAAAATAAAAAATTGAAAACAAACTTTGTGTATTCTTCTCCATTGAATATGCTAGATGAAAGGAAGTATAGTGGGAAGTTTGAGGATCCTCCGATCTTCCAACCCACCACAAATGTCATAAGTAAGAAGTAAAGCAGCATGAAATGATATGTTACATCTGTGCTTGCTTAAAAATGTGTTATTGAAACTATTTTTAAAAAAATTAAGAAAAAAAGTTGGCAGGAATTAATTTAGAATGGTTAGATGACAATGTACACACATATACTATGCTAATTAAACATTATGTCAAATAGACGATTGTTGACACACACAATTTGAACTGATCAGCCACTGATTAACGATTGTTGCTTACTTTTGATCCGATCATTACTCTCAGCTATTCCATAGTTATGGTATGAAAAATTTATTTTAGTGATTAATTAGAAATTCTGGATATCAGATAAATGGGAAATTTGCTAAAAATTTAATTTAAACTTCTCAGTAATTTTTCAAAAATTTCAAATTAATGACTAAAATAAAGCCATGCTTGATAGCTAGAATAAATCAACAGGAAGGAAATAGTTCGTTCATTTATTTTTTTCGTTTTGCAAGAAAATCTCATTACTTAAGAATTTTCAATAAGCTAACATTACATTTGCTTTCCATCAGAAATGATGCTTGTTTAAAACAGTCTTGTTTGAAAGAACTTATAAGAATATGTCGATTATCAGAACGATAATGTTTAAATAGGAAATTTTGCATCTCACAAGTTGTACGAAACTTCCTGATAATATAACGACAGCTGAGGGATAATAAATTCCCAACTTATCAATCTGCAATGATAACAGTTTTTATAATTATTATTTCATTTTATTACAAAAAGAAATTTAGCAATCAATTTATCATTTATTATTATTATCACTACTGTTTTTGCCATTATTTTCACTATTATTATTAATAATAATGATTATTATGTTCATTATCATTGTTATTAATGTTATTCATATTATGTTATTCGTATTATTGTTATTCATGGTCATAATATCTTGCTGGCAAAAGATTGCAAAGTGACGATTTTTAAAAAGTTGCATTTTTGTAGTTATTAAAATGAATCAAATGCAACTTTAAAACTGCTAATTTAGAATGCCAGAAATTTCTAATGCAATCAAGCAAAATAATAAAAACCACTTTTGTGCTTTAAAGGTACCTTATTACTAACAGCGTTTGGAAACAGTTAAAAAGTCATTTGCATTTTTAACTACAAATAAATTAATTTATATATTGATGATCTATAAAGCTAAACTATCGGCAATGAATCACAGTAAAATAACTAATGAAAAGAGAAGAGAAACATAAATTTCGATATACTCTTTTTATCTGACAGTAATGAAAGTTATTTGCTCATCAAAAAATTATTTATTACATGATTTTAATAGCTGAAATAGCTGGGTTTGATTAATGGAAAAATCATTATCTTTATTTTTGAAGGAAATTAAGAGCCAAAAACGTATGGCTATCCATCGAATGTTCTATCTTATCATGATATGCCCTCATTTAGAGTGATATAATCTGACCAATTCAATCTGTCCTATTGTTAAAAGTAATAATCGTTAAATTGACTAAGCGGGCAAAGTATTTTTCAGCACCATCAAATTTTATTTATTTTGAAAAAATTTAGAAATTTACAAATCATAAATTATAGAACGAATAAGAAGTTAAAAATTATTGTAGTTTAGGATTATTACCTTGAAATTAAGTACAATATCGACAATGTACATTGTAGAAATTATAGAAGCGCGAATAAATACAACAAGTAGATATTGTACTTACTTTCAACTTTGAATATTTAGGCTAATATCCAGGTAAACAGGGCCAGGAAAATAAAAAGACAGTCCTGGTCCAATGAAAGTAATTTCTATAAAATGTTAAATATACGTGATGTGTGGGATAAGCGTGTCAGCTTGATTAACTGATAATTTTGTTAATTTAACAAGCAGATCATAGCTTGTCTTGCTTTTTCGGATCGAAAATTTGGATTTTTCGATAAGAGATAACAATGAAACAATTTGTATCATTTAAAATAATTTCTCCAAATTTGCAAAAAAAAATAAATATTTTTGGATTTTATGGTATTATTAAAAGTTAATGCAGCAATTGTGATGGCGATAATCATATCATTTCTGTTTTGCTAATAATTATTCGATTATATACTTCTGATCACCTCTCACTTTACTTTTGAATATACTTTAAACAAAATAGCATTGCAAACAGCAACTTTTTGATAATTTCTCAAAAAAAGAAAGTATAAAGATTTATACTGAAAAGTAAACCAATTATCAACAAATTTCAAAAATTCGAATTTGATTGTCACAGATTAAACTTTCGTTATTTGATTCAGGCATACAAATCATAATATAATCATTGATTTAATGAAAAAATTAAAGTTAAGTGTTGGCTAAAACAACGATTTGAAAGCTTATAGCCAATATTGCTTGCGGGCTCCCGTATTCATCATTATATTATTATCGATGATATCATAGGCCGATTAATGCGGTATTTCCTTAACAGAATGATAGGATTGTTTCCTACAGAATGATAAATTCAAACCTGTGATAAAATTGAATGCAATAATTTCGTGGTAGGGACTACAAATTCTTTCTCTATATTGGATAACTAATTCTTAGCTGAAATAATTGCAATTACTGATGATATAAATTCATATTCATAATTTCTATCCCGAAAATGCTGACAAATTATCATGATATTATGTCGATTGAGATAAAAATCATTCCAAGAATACTTTTAAGTTACTCATTAATTGAATTATACAATGGATGAGTTGAACAAATGAATCATTGATGAAAAAGTGGAATTCGAACTTATTATAGTATTGCACGTTGATAGCTTCGATACTTTCCATTACTGCTTCTAAGTATCTTTAAAATATCAGGTGGATCATTTTTTGATAAATATTAGCTGTCTTAAAATATTTTTGTTCAACGATTTTTTGCTAATATTTAAATACATATTTCAAGTTCATTTTTCTTTTTTTTGAAAGAAGAATTAGTGATTTTTTTCGTTGAATTAAAGAGTTTTAATTAAGAACGGATGCATTCATAGCCGTGAAATCATTGATTTCAGTGATCGAAGATTGAATAGATCAAAGAAAATAATCTGTATTCATTTAATTCAAATCCCCTTTATCATTCGATTCTCCCAGTGTGAATTTTTCTTATAAATTTCCATTCGATTGTTGAAGTGTAAATTTTTCACATAAACTTTGATTCAATTTTTTCTTGAAACGAAATAACGAAAAACCGGTAATTAAAAAAGAATGAACGCTGATGACCAGAAGTGAATGAATTGAATATTGACAAACAAATTCGATCAGTAAATTACTTGTCGCAAGTTATTTCTCAACAATTCTCAATTTAATTCATACTTCAGTTCCGGTTTAATTCATCCATGAAAATGAATGAAATTTTGTTAAGCTTCATTTAAAGTGAATTCATTAGTATTGTAATAATACTAGAACAAATCATTTTCTATGCCTTACAGAGATGAGAAAAAGATTGATATCTCTGTTAAAGATGTGGTTTATCGATAAGACACGGAACAATCAACCATTACAACCAGCAGTCAATTTCGTTGTATCACACAAATGAATGTACCAACCATTTCTAGCAATCCTTTCTTTCCATTCTTCTCTTCAACAATTCTGTCTTCTTTTTGTTAGATGAAAAAAACATTTTGCTCACAATCCTTTCTAGTATCTTTTTTTCTCTTATTGTCTACTTGAGGTCAAATAGAAATACCATGTCAGAAACGAATTAATTAAATAAAATCAATTCGAAAATGATATAGCAATCAGCGAATGGTCAAACTGATCGGTTTATATTAATGTCTGTCCGTACATGAATGTGTAGCATAGGTGTTTTATCAAGTTTAGTATTAATTCAATCAAACGCACGGTGATTTTAAGATTATTAACAATGAAATAGATCGAAGCTTGATAATAGCTCAGGCTTGCTGATGAATGTTATTGAAGTTTCATAATAATTTAGTGTTATTTATAGTAGGGAAATGTGATAGAGTCCCCGGATACCTTTTATATCAGATAAACAACAAGTATTATTCCTGACAATGCAATAATCCGCTGCCAGAAATTATCACTCATCTGATTTGGAAATGAACTGTTTGATTTGAATGAAAGGTTACAAGAAAGATTTAGTCTCAACCTGAATAAAACATTTATTTCTCCTGATGAACCACCTCTTCAAGTATTTTCACTATCCTAAAAATGCTGTAATATTCCATGTCCATAAAATTATTCCGTAGTGCCTTTAGAAGGCCAGCCATTTATTATTTGGAGGAATGAGAACAGTGAATTGGAATCTGACATCATATATGAAGCAAAAATAGTGTGGCGAATGAAGGATGAGAGTTGAAGAGAGGGACGATGAATGAGGAGATATGAGAGGTGGAATTGATATGATAGCTTGGTGGAGATAAGGAATAGCGGATGTGCTTGTAAGTGATTTGATCAGATAAGGGAAAAGCTTGGCTTCCTTGCCTTTTGCTTGCGTAGATTGAATTGAGTTTTGTGAAGCTTTTCTCTTCTCCCTGACCTACTCTTACTTCCACCCCTCTCCCGATCGTCTCATTTCTCCCCCAGTTTCCCATTCATTCCACCCCGACTTGCATCACTTTCATAATGATGGTTGATGAGAGGGAAGAGATGATGCTTTTGCTTATCGCTTTCTTTCAATCATTTTCCCATTCACCATCATTCAGCTTTCTTCCATTTCACCTATCACTTCTATGATCCTCTTGAATGCTCTACACTTATGGAATCAATCTTTCAATCAATCATTACTATAACTTTAGAGTTTTTTGTTCTTGTTGATTATTCTGATAATAGTGCTTGACATTCCTTCTCACTTATCATTCACATTTTTCAAAGTAAATCTCAAAAAGTATCCTTTCTTAGTTTTATTTCAATATTTTCTTTTTCGTTACTTTTATTCTCATAGTTATAACAAACTGACATCATATCGACACTTATCTTCTCAATCTGAGCTTATATTACCGCAACAATACAATACAAACTGAATTACAATACATGGACAAGTTGTTGAATCTTTTTAAAGAATTAAGGACAAAAAAAATTTCTGTCTGTTTTAGGCAATAGGACTATCATAAAACTGGTTGTAAAAAAAAATGTGTGACATGAACGATACAAGGAAATCACGACGGAAGCAATGCACTCCATTCCGTCATTTTAATACTGGTACAGCTATTGTAACTTCAATTCCGGATACTAACAATGATATGATCATTGAGAATGAAACAATCAGTAATGGAACTACAATGCTACAACAGGTAAGGAGGCAACAATTTAGCACATTTACTTCACTGAAATAATAAATGAAATTTTAATACTATTAATTTAGGTGGTAATTGACTCTTCTAAAATTTATTGTTCTCGTTCTGTTTTTTCCACTCCAACAATGCCTTGTTTGTACAAATTGTTTTACACCTATCTTCATCTATTTCAAAATCATTTTCTGACTAATTTGCGAGAATTGAATTACACAAAAAGGAAATCAATGATATGTGACAGTCCGCAATTTCACATAATAGTTGAACATACCTTGAAGGTCACACTCTAATTGGGGATACTCTCTCAGGTAATCGTAAAATATTTCTCATTTCTAATTCTGTAGAATTGTGTTTTATGAGGCGAGGCGGTTACCGCCCAAGCGATAGTTAGGGTTTTTGCTAGTTAGCGCTATTATAATCGGGAAAATGACTAGATTAATCATCAGTAATGATTGTAATACCATAGCCTTAATATTGACGTATCTCTTCATAGGTTAACATATCAGGGAAATTCTTGGGTAGTAATTTGCTTTTCATCATTTCTTTAATTTCATATTAAGGGTCAAAAAAGGGGTCAAGAAGAGATCGATAACGCAGATTTGCTTGAATGCGAGCAGTATTTACGGCAGCCAGGTATAGATCCAATGCAGCGATTATCTCCTTCTGCAGGTATCTAATTACAGATTTTCATAATCCTATTTTTTATTTCTAAATCCTATTTGCATTCTTTTATTTTTAAATTTGACGCAAAATTATCATAAAAATTTCAGCATCCTCAACATCATCTTTATCAACGTCCGCTGATAGCAGTAGTCTATCATTTGATGCTTATCGTAGAGAAATGATCGCCGATCAATGCATCAATCCAGTGCATGCATTGTATCTTCCTATTGCTTTCCACAATCATTCTGTCAACAGTGTTCAGGTGATTCATCCAAAACTGAATAATTATTTGTAATGAAATAGGAAATGTGATTTTTCCGAAAAACAGGATTTGATCTTTTTATTGATCAACTTTTATCTATTATATGATTGCTAACCTGAGCTGATAAGTTATATTTAGCATTTCAGAAAACATAAAATTCTGTTATATGGAAAAATACTTTTTTAATCTACATTACACATACATTATATCCAGAAAAATTCATATTCACCGTACGATTTATTTCTGATTGCCAATAATTTACGCTAGTAAAACCAAAAGCTTTTACAGCTAATGAAAAAAATGACCGATATGAAAGAACAGAATAATCGTATCATTAGTGGAATAATTCTGTTATTCTGTTATATTAAATAACTGTTATAGCTCTAAATTGCTTGCATAATAATCATTTCTTTAAAAGGGAAGGAGAAGCTGTTGTGATATGCATTCTTTGATAAGATAAGAGGGATAAGTACAAGTTAGGAGGTATGTAAACTCTGGAGAAAAGTACGGATTGATTAAAAAAAAGGGATGTATGA
The DNA here is from genome assembly GCA_013365365.1 of Cruorifilaria tuberocauda. Lineage (NCBI taxonomy): Eukaryota > Metazoa > Nematoda > Chromadorea > Rhabditida > Onchocercidae > Cruorifilaria > Cruorifilaria tuberocauda. The sequence continues at coordinate 41,628 of JABVXU010000377.1, forward strand.
ATGGAATAATGTATTTGAAATTATGATTAGTAAATACATTTCAAATGATGGCATAAAGATTAGACGTCTGAAGAAGATTAATTGAAGTTTAAAATACTCTCTTAAAGAAAATTCAATTATTACTTTAAAATAATTGATTAATATTCCTCCATTATAAACACCAATATGAAAAATTGTATTATTTCATCAAGAAAATTTAATTCATATATTTTTCGAGAGATCTACTATATATATATAGACCTAGCTTGTTTTACTTTAATTAGTACAATCATAAGAGTTTCATTTTGTTGTATTTATCTCCTATCATTTACACAGTTTCCGAATAGCTATTATGAAAACTATTATAGGTATTGGGTCATCCGCAAGTGTTAATTCCAGTAGCTATACATCCTCATGCCCAAAATATTCTCAAACCATGCTTACTTATCGATGAATTTATGTCTCGTAATATTGCAATCCCAAAACAGATCTGTTTCGGCGAGACGCGATGTCTTCTAAATATTACTGTCATGCAGCAACAATCTTATTCACTAAATCCATCAACATCCAGCAATGTTTTTCATAATAATAATAATAATAGTAAGAAAAGGTACACGTAAAATTAATGCGCACCAAAAATCATTTTTAGTTCTAAAATATATCTTATAAGCAAATGAATATATCTCTTTTGTTTCTTAAAAAAAACACCAACACGATATAACTCATCATAATATGTTATCATTGTCATCTTTAGTCGAAGCTAAGCATAACCAAGTACGATTAGAATTTTAAAATAAAGTAAATGCTATTATCAATTATATGAAAAATGCTATAATCTCTTCAAATTATTAAAATAAATAAATTATAAAATTGTAAAATAATTGGTGATGATGGTGAAATCGTTATAATTAGTTGATTATGTTAGTAAGTTTGAAGTTTATGGTAGATTATCTTTCTCATTAATCAATTGGTAATGCAAAATGATATTTAAGGAAAGGAATTGTATCGAATGCTGTAAGAAAAAAACGTAAATCGTCTAGTGATTTGAAACCATTAGATTTAACAGTACGAATTAAACAATTTCAACAAAATACTCACAGCAGCAGCAGTAATTGTGATAGCACTGAAGAAGATAATCCTACAGACGTACGTTTTATCCTTGATTTTCATATAATAGAGTGATGATGTAATTTAGAAATTATTATGAAAAAGCCATTACAGGAAAAATTGATATCATCCGAACCTGATAAGAAATATCGATGTGATTGTGGTGTTTCATTCAGTAGTGAAATAACACTAAATGGACATAAAAAATATTACTGTCACAATAATGCCAATCAAGCGGCGCCATTTCGGGAACCGCAAAGAAAAGTACTATATATTTCATTTTTTCTCATTTTGCCTTATTTCATTTTTTTTACTTCTCATTTATCATTCCAGGTAGCATATCACTGTCAACAATGTGATTTTCTACCAGTAAGCGCTAGTCAATTAGCTCAACATATTCGGGTAAATCATGCTGCAATTCAGGCTTATGTGTGTCAAATTTGTGGTTACAAAGGTTATTCACAACGTGGCATTCGATCACATCTTCGGTAAGTTGGTAATGGGAAAGGATGCAGTAGTCTGTATGGTAATTAAGTTTGAAAAATTAAAAAAGGACAATACTGATGAGATTTCTTCCACTTTAAACCATTTTTTATCTACTACCTTTAAACAGTTAAAAATTTTTAATTGTGATAAAATTCAAAATCTGTATTCAGATTCTTATTCAAAAAATTGTTTTATGTAATGAATTGACTTTTCTATTCGCTTACTTATCACACTACACGATCATTTCAGTACTCATACGGAATATGCTGATGAAAAACCGGAAGATCTAATCAACTCACACGTTCATTTTATAACTGCAGAAACGAAATCAGCGCAATGTAGCAATTGTTATAAGAATAAATAATCGTATTGTTGAATGCATTTGTGACCAACAAACTTCATTTGCAATTTTCCAACGAAATCATTTCTCTTCAGGCCAGTATATTTTCTAATAGTCAGACAGATACTTCGATCTAATCCAAAGCCATTTCCACATAATAGAAAAAAGATTAAACAGAGCGTTAATCAAATCGAAGTACCAAAAATTTATTGAAATTCATTATAAATCCTTTTTAAATTTTAAAATTAATAAAAGCTATTTTGGTACATCTTCATCACAATAATATATTAATTTTTGTATCTATCATTAATACAAGCGTTATCCTTGTTCGATCGATTAATGATATAAGCTTTGTTAATATTTGAAGTTTGTACGAGCTTTACCAAATTCGAACTGAAGACAACTCCTAATCCCATACTGATGATATTTGAAAAACACAGTCCGTCGATTATATTTCAAAGATTGTTTGCTCCAATCCCTTATTTAATTAGAATGGAATTGATTAATTACTAGCTGTCCAAACATTTGGGACATTCGTTTACATCTTTCAAATTTAAATGTATAAAAGAGCATCCAGACACATCCCTCGTGATAGTTATTTAGAGTAGTTTCATTGATTACGATGTGTGTAATTAGCTTATAATTTTTTAGTAATTGTGGGAATTTTTTTGAAAGGATTTAAATTCACCATTCCTATGAATTTGTTATTTTTAAATCATCGGAAGAAAACAAAATAAAAGAATAGGAGTAGTGAAAATGAAATTTTTATCATGATAAGAAGTTAATAGTACTGTTGCCATGTACTATAATTCATAATATAACATTTACTATAATTCAAAAGTAATCACTAATTTTTTAATCAATTTCATTCCGAGGAATAATCTAATTTTCAATTTTTCCCTCAGTTTCGTTTTACCTAAGAGATAATCTTCCAGTCATCTTAGATTGAATGAAAATAAATGGAAAGTGGGCAATATTTGATCCTAGTATAAATCTAATGCACAATCCTTTATTTCTATAGGTCTTTGGAAGCAGAAAAAATCTCCATCTAAATCTTGCTGGATTTTCCAATCTTCTTATCATGATTCATACATAGAACAGAAGGTTTCTCGAAAATAAACTTCAGGGCTTACATTCAAAAGATGGCTTATTTTTGATAACAAAATTTATTTTATAATTCATTATGTCTATCATTTATTGCAGCGGATTTATTAAATACATTCGTTTTAACTGAAGTTTGCATATCAGAGCTTATTTAATCTGATATTCGGAAAAATTATGCTGGATATCACTTTTTGAAAAATGCAGTAGTACAGTGAAACTGAAAGAACGAGAGTTATCTTTCCCTCTTTTATCAACGTCGACGATATATTTCCGTAAAGTACGGAGAGATATGATTCATTGTTCGGTAACCGGATGTGATGCATTGTAGCTGGTTTACTTCCACTCGATTACCTGTTGATAGCATTGTTTCCCATATACCATTTAAGGTACACGTTATCATGACTTCTTTCATTTCGACAGGATTGATCAATGGGAAATAGCGTATCGAACTACAATCAACGATCATCAATACCGATTTGAAATGACTGTAGCAACTGGCTAATATCATGCAGTTTTTTTGAAATCTCGTTTAAAATCTTTTAATCTAAATGACCAAACAATGCTGTCAAATCAAATGAACTTACCTATCATTGTTAGATTGATCGATTAACCGACCACGTGCAACGATAAAGTTTGCTTCAGCCTGATATGCATTACTAAATTTCGAATAACAATTTAATATTTTAACAATGCAATGATTACCACGTTCTACAACTCTTGATCGCAATTTACCACATTTCCTTCCATGGGTTAGGAAATTTTCATCACATTCATTCAGTTCTTCAGGTGACGGTTTACATTTCCAACAGTCTCAAAAAATTAATAGGATTAAATAGAAATATCATAAATGGCATAGTTTGCTTACAGTATTAAACTAATCAGTAATATCATTTCCACCTATTTCACTTTTTAAAGTACGTCTTCTTACCTGATGTTCCGTCCACTCATCATTTTTTCTTTAATGATTTTTTAACAGACTTTCAAGTTCATTTGATATCAACTCAAAAAATTGTTTCTGGAAATGATTGAAATTACAATAAAGAAAGAAAATGCCTACTGAGATTGATATCTTTCTCCATTGGTCGCATCCAACCATCACCAGGAAGATTATTGACAACTATCATGAATGTTGCTATGTAAAGAATCAGTTGAGCAGTCATATTCACTACCTTATATAAGAAATATCTTTTTGCTCACCAAAAAAGGATTATAAAAGTTTTTGAATAGATGCGTAAATCGATGACCTTTGGCCTTCGCAAATTCTCTACCTTCATTCGATGGCTTTGTATGCAGAACAAAAACAAATCCTATGCATTTCTTCCAAGCTCTGCTTTCTTTTCCATCAATCATCGACATGTATGCTTAAGGTATTCGATCAGATCGATATCATTTAAGGATCTGGGAATATTGAAAAAAGTGTTTTGAGATTATGCCAACGACTTTATATATATATGATGTATAACAGTATTCGTAGACCTTTTTAAAAGGTTGTTATCCAAGTCTGTTAAACACGTTGATGTTCTTCAGCAAACATTGGCATATTTGTTATCGGATAGTTTCAATAAAAATACGAAATATATTTGTCCCTATCAGGAATACTCGAAATTATTGATTTACACATATGTTTCTTGATATTAAATTGAAATTAAGTAATTGGAATAAATCCTTGAAATATATAAGTAATTGTTTAAGTGATTTAAACATTAAAAAAAATTACATAATAATCATTTCTTGTTTAATCATCTGATCCAATTTAATTTAGCTTTTTTATTAATATTAACTTTAGTTAAATCAATGCATCTCAGTCGGATTGGATCCATTCTATCTGAATCCATTTTGATTTAGCTTAGTTTGATTTGTTCAAATTTAATTCATCCTAATTCATCCAACTCAATTCAACTCAGACAGATCATAATCTAACCTAACCTCTCCTTATTACAATCTTTATCAAGTCAAACACTTATCAATTAACTTTCACACAGAACAAATTAACCATGCAGCTATTCCGTTATTCGATGTTTCTCGATAGGAATTCTGTGGATTGGAGAGGATGTCTGGTAGGATGAGACTTCAAATGAGTGGCGATGAGTTACTTCACTTACACTCGCATTTTCAATTCATACACTAAGAGAAAGTTTCCACTTGAAATTATCACTTGTGAAGATATCCTTAAGCTTAATTCGCCGATAGCATCATCGGCCGCCAGTGGAAAGGAAAACCTCGGATTGTATCGCCTGATACGGCTTTTCACATTTATAGCGTTTCTATTTTCGGTCACTTGCTCCTTTAGCATTTGGAGAGAGCTCTTCGAAGTTTGACGGTTTCTTGACTATATCGATCTTCTTTTTTAAAAATGAAGTAGGTGAAGTGAATCTTCTCCTCGTAATATGCATTGAAGTAAAGGTTTGGTCGATTTGTATGAAAAGTTTTATAATAACAAAATTACCAACTATTGATTTTTGAGTTTATTTGACTGAAACTGAGGCCTGCTTTGCAAGCTAGCGTGACGTCATTTGGCATGATCTTGATCCATGTTATGTTTGTTGTATCTAGAAAAAAATTTCTAAGCAAAAATATTTGAGCATTTTCTTCATTTTGACCTTTCAACTGGTGATATTTCTCTGCTGATTGGGCTATGTTATCGCTTTAAGTAGTAATTTTCTGTCTACATTAGTTTTAACTAATCACTCTGTAATTGATCCTATCTTTTTATGTTTTCGTTTTTTCTCGTTATAAGGACACTGGTTTGCAACCATTTATCTGCAGTTTCAATTACCTGGGTCGTTCCAATTATTATAAGTTGGAAAACTGCATGGAAGTATCTTTTATAGCTGAAAAAACTTTACGTAAACTTGTAGTTCCTTCGAAATATCACTCGAATTACGGCGATTGCAAAATTGTTACATTTCACAATAAGAAATCTTTGATAGTTATTAAAGGAGTCTTCGTAAAATTTGATATTTCGGAGAGGACAGTTCACTCTAACATGTGAAAAATGGAAATCTTACCACATGGACCAGTTCTATTGAGCATGTAAATAGTTGATATAGGGGCGTGTAAACGTGTACGTGAAAGATATATATGAGCTGAACATTTGCTTTTGAGGGACTGTTGACGCCTCTGGTTTATTCAAGTTTAATTTAAAAGACAGAAATGGTTGTGTACATGTAAAGAGAAGTGAATTGTACTCAGTAATTGGAAATCTGTTCTAGATAAGTTCGTAATACATCTCCATTTAACGACCAAAATTTGGCACTCTATGTTTCTAGAAATTGAAGTTCATCTGAAAGGTTGTACCGGAAAGCAAGGTTTCTTCTACTTTTTAGCGCGGATTCTTTACGACTTATATTAACTTTTATCTGTACGACGCTGGACTTGTGTTAAATCGTTTGTAGTGTTGTATAGCTCTCTTCACTTTCGTTGCGTGCACTTATGTTCTTGAGCTACACATATCTAACTTATCATATGCAGCTTTAGGGTCATTATCCAGTAAACCTGTCAACCGGCTTTTTATTATGAATATGATTAAAAAAGCTAAATCAACTTCATTTTCAATGAAAAGTATGTATCCTATATTTATCTGTATCCAAAACTGGCACATCTGATCTCACGGAGGAGATAAGATCAAAATAGAACAGTGTGACATTTGAAACAATATGAAATACGAAGAGCTTTTATCACCACATTATCATTCACTGTTTTTCGGAACTTTGACATTTCCTTCGCTGTTATATACGAAGTTGGAAGCTCTATGAATTTTTGTACATTTTAGTTTAAAGCTTGATTACAGGATCTTAATTGTAATTTTCAAAAAAACGCCAGTGTAATGGGCGTAACAAGCATGTGGGAATATATACAAAAATTTGTACAACCTGTGAACATATCTGCACTGCGGAACAAGCGGATCGCTATAGGTTAATTATGTATATTTTTTTTCAAAGAACAGTTAAGAAAGTTCATGAGGAAGTCTGGGTATTGCCGTCGGTACTGAAAAGTTCTTCAATAACAACAATGATGTTTTAGTTATTTTATAACATTCAAGTCACGAAATAAGAAGTTTTGGAAGGCAGTACCGAAAATGAAGACTAGTAGAATCCTGATAGAGAGAGAAGATATGATTTTCTACTTTTTAATTTAGATGGTCACACTTGGCTGTGCGAAGTGCTGCGTGGTTCGGTAGCACACTGCTCAACCGCTCGAAAACCGTATTTAAGTACATTTTATACACGATGCCGAAGTTTAATGGAAGAAGGTGTTGAACCTATTGTTGTTTTCGATGGAATTGATGATGGAGATCGCACAAATGTTTGTTTCCACTTGTTTTCTGTAGGGACCATAACTGTATTTTCTCAGATTGAGTATTAAAACACTTTCACTTTCTTTTTTGAAATATATAGTGGTTTTAGGCAGATTATGCGGTTTCAACAATAAGGAAAGTAAAGAAACGTGGAAGCAAGTACTGGACATCAGAGCTAAAACAAGAAATGGTACCAAAAATTGAAGAAATCAAGGTGGAAATTAAAAATTTCTATACAGTACACAAAAATTATATTTTATTCTCTACTAAGCTCAACATTGAAGTACTGGAGGACGGCAGTGAATCGACATGTTAAGCATTGTGACATATATCTTGCAGAAAATTTGATCGAATTTAAAAACCTCAACAGTATATAAATCGTATATTAAGTCGAAATAATTGATAGTGAACTCAATGTGAAATTCAGTACATAGTACTCTAGAGTGAGGAACATAAAGAAGAGATTATTTTGAGATCTTATTGAATTCAATGGGAGTTCGCTGGATGGAAAGTAAGTTGGAAGGTGAAGCGCAGTGCGCACAACTTGAGCAACGAGGTTTAGTGCATGGTTGCATCACACGAGATTTTGATTATATTCTTTTTGGAGGAAATAATCTCTATCAGGCAAGGATGACTTTTTATTTCTTTTAATTTTAAAGAGCAGATTTTAAAAACTGTATAAAGATTTTTCTAGCTTCGTTGTTATGTCCTCATGCAGATGCAAAGATTCGAAAATTTAAACTTAAGTTCAACTTAGACTTCTCTTTATAGACGTGATCCGTCGTATCAAAAACTGTTCCTAGATTATGCACGTAACATAGGAAGTTTGTGTTCTTTTGTCAAAGAGTTTTTTATCTTTCGAATTTTTGCAGAGAGGGTGAGTCATTTTCAAAACCACATATTGGAAATAAACCAAATGAAAATTTTCATTCCTTTTAGAAACTATGTTTCAATTTAAGGTCGATTTCGGTTTTAGTGGGAAAGTACAGAACAACATCCTTCATCTTTCTATGGATTACCTGGATGAAACCTTATGCTTGAGCAGGTAAAACCATTTTTTGCTATAAGAGTGAGGAGCGATAGAAGAGAAGCACTGAGGCTATTTTAAATCTCATTATGTAGCAGCTAACATATTAAGTTCTTTGCGTCTTATAGTAAGAAGTGCTTGGTTAAGCTAGTGTGTATCATTTCAAGTTTTAATGCTTGTCTTGTTTTTAGGTCTTGCCTTATCGCAATGACAATCATGATTGGTTGTGATTATGCTCAAAAGGGAATTCCTGGTGTTGGTTTAGTTACGGCTTTGGAAATTGTTTCTGAATTTTATCTTATGAAGCATGACCATCCTCAGGTTATTTTGGATAGATTTAAGTATGTTTTACTTGTATATTTCCTCTTACTAATATTCAACGTATGGATTTCATGTTCATTGTAAAAACATTTCCCAAGTAGGTGATTCTATGTATCGATGACTCCGGGAAGAACATGAACGCTAGCATCTCTCGGTTTGTTTCACATTTACTGATAAAACACTTCAGATCATACACGACAGAAATGCTTCCCGTACGCGATTGTGACAGCAATGTCAAACGAAAATTACGACTTAGCGTTAATAGAAATTCCATAGATTTGCGGAATTTTAATCCAAACTCAGATGCTATGTCTAATGCGATCAATATTTATATGATGCCGCTTGTTATCGAATATTCTCGTACACAGCTACCAAAAAAATTGCCACCTAATATACAAAAAACTGAAGTATGTTCTTGAAATTTGCTGCAGTCTTTCAAATTATAATGTATTATAAGCCTTATATCCTTTATTATGATACTAGAGCAATGCGATGATGTACAATGCGTTTTAATATGACTGCACAACTATGTACTGAGTATATTCGAACTTTCAATATTGTTGTTAGATAATCAATTCACATTGCCTATCGATTTCATATGCACTACGAAAATTTGCTTGTCTCCTCTACGGCAGATTAATATAATATGTTGAGATAGTTTAATTTAAAGGAAATATTGATGCGTGAATGTAATTGGAAGCCAAATGGTGTTAATTGTTCGCAGAAGGTGCAAGAAGATTCGGATAGAGTTGAGGCAAGTGTTTTCAGGAATTAGTTTCTTCTAAATTTTATTCAGTTAATAGATTGATAACGATAATCTGAGGTTTTAAGATTTTTATAGCCCTAAGAACAATTTTTTTTAAATCACTTGTTAACTTGAGTAGTTATTCTGTGTTCCCTTTTTATAAATCTCAGAACAGTTTAGAAGTGTACAACACTTACCAAAGGAGGACGTACTGCTTGCTCAAAACGTGAACGAGTTGCCATGGAACGACTGCGTGTCAACGCATTACTTTACAAACACAGTCCTGTAAGTTCTTTTGGTATCATCTTGAGAAATGGGATATGAGGACTAAATTACTATGTAGATTCCCTTGTAGGATAACCGATTATTTAAGCAGTCTTAATGTAGGAGTATTTATCAGTAATTTTATCAACGAATAAGTGAGAAAGCATCACTTTTTTATTAATTATAAAAAGTAATTGAAATTGAAAGATCGTCAAAACAACAATGCTAGACTTTGTCTGCTGTTGCTCTTCTCTTTTTAAAATATGCCAGTCAAATTCCATAAATATCAGTCAATTATTCCTTCACCATGGTTATCAAAATTTCTTCAGATTTAAGTATTGATAATATGGAGCACAGATTTCATATGAGTAAAAACAGAAATTGCAAATTTAAATGTATGATTTATTGTAGGTGATAGAAGTGATCTCAGTACCATCAACTGCAGAAGAAGTGAATCAGTTGAATGGTGAAAGTAGTGGTGTAATTATCTCATCACAGCGAGATGCAGTTCAACGAAGTGGACGAAAAAAGGGAAATCATGAATTGACTGCTGTGCAACAACCGCCGCCTAGCAAAGTCCCACGAAAAGATGGTTTTGTTACAAAAGTGAATACTTCTAATATAAATCAGACACAGGTACAACCAGGATCGGGACAAAATGAAGAGATCATCATTGAAGAACAAAATTCAGCTGCTACTGAGCTTCTCGTCGTCGAAGATGTCGGTCGCACCAATGCATTGCAGGTCTTCACAGTATAATTGCCTCGTTTTTAAAGTAAAATCTCTTACGTTGTCTCTACTTTTGATCTTTAAAAATTGAATTTTTAGTCAATTTTATCGACATCATAAATTCATTCTGAGTCCCATTTCTTTTCCTGATTTTGCTCACTCTGCATAGTTATTCGTATCGGCTTCTTTTTGATTAGGCCTTTTCTCTCGCGACCAACCACTACTTTGACAGGTGATTTAAATAATAATCACTGTCATGATTTTTTACACGGTTCTTCTTTAGCGACTAACTGAAATGCCATAACTCAAGATAATAGTCAATTTTTCATGTGGTAAAATTACAAAAATTATTAACAAATTAGAACCGACAGGAAGCATTGAAAAAGAGAAATTTTATAACCTTTTCGCAGTAAAATCTGCAATTGAAAGTTATATTTTGTATCATACGTAAGGCATTTAATAAGGAAACTTTGCAAAATTTTACTAGACTCTGTTATCATATTGTTGCGTGATGTAAGCAGAGAGAATATGCAGTAACTCGAAGCATGACTGAATAAATACACGTATTAGAAGTGCAAAGTGTGAAGTTTTTTGATTCGTTGCTACTTTAAGCATCCAAGTTTGAAGTAGTGTTGCATACCAAGTAAATCTTATGATTTTAATCTTATCATCTTTTGTAAGTTATTTTTGCCAGATGCAGTGTAAACATTGTTGACGGATTAATCTACTGCCAAATTTGCAGATAATTCAATCAAGGGCATAATTTCTCGATTATACGAAAATGACGAATTGAATTACTGTGGTTCCTACGGGCTATTGAAAAATACGGCATCAATATTATTTGAATCGTTGTGGTTCCTTTTCTTTTTTACATTTCGCTGTTATCAACTGAAAGCAGTGGTCTTTCACTTTCTTTTTGCCTTTGCTTCTCTCCTTGACTTTATTTGCATCGTATTATTCTTTTGGCTATCCTTTTCTCTTCGAATCCACATCACTACTAAGCTTCTGAGTTCAATATCTGTTAGCCGGTGATTTTGATTTTTTAAATATATTTTTAGTATTACTTTGATTTCTTAATTTAATTTTATATATTTTTTATTGTATAAGTTTGTTATATTTATCAGATAAATTTGCTCTACTTATCCTCAGTTATTTACTTGAGCTCTTTCGGAGCAGCATGTTTTTTTTTTTTTTTTTTTTTTTTTTTTTTT